>JBDJHY010171084.1:0-12327 GCA_039654485.1 Withania somnifera
CTGTCTCGACATACCCAATAAATGCATCAAAAACCCTCTCATGTCTGTGCTTAAAGCTAGAATCAATGTAGGCATAGGAGAGAATAAAATGGACCCAAGTACCTTCGATAGATTCGGTACAAGGTTTTTTGCCAATCCCTACAACTCTGAATAGTGAAGAAGCTCTAGGTAGAATACTAACACTGACACACGCTCGATCTTGGCCCTTGCGACTCTTGGCTGGTGCTCTTACTAGAGGTGCAATAGGTGCGTCATCCCCTATTGTTGCCGATTATCATGTACGTTCCATCTGTGGTAGAATGAATAAAACCAAATAAGATTTTCAAAAACCAACTATGATACAAGAAGTTAAAAGAGGAGAATTTCCTAAAGATGTCTTTGTAGCCTTTCGAAGATAAGATACATACATCTCTGCACCCGAATAACAATACTCTACTAGAAAATGGCTCTTGTATGAGGATACCAACGAACCTAGAGCCTTGATACCAGTTTTCATTACCAATTTCTCAAGTCATGTGGGCACCTACATCTTACTGTAGGAAAACCAGCCAATAAGAATTTAAAGTTAAAATAATAATTTATGTGTTGAAGATAGGATGTAGATAAGGGACAATGTTAAGAGGTAGTCTATAATCAATCAATCAACACCCCAAAATTTGATAACCAAATACATGAGCCACTAAACAAGATTACAATATTTGTCTCAGTATAATAAAAAAAATGGTAGGAAAGGTAAAAGAGCAGCTCAAAACTCTAGGAGTTGTCCTCTACCTCAGTAATAGAATCAAGGCTCGATCAAGAATCACTATTGACCGGTCGTACTAGGATCTACACTAAAAAGATGCAAAAGTGTTGTATGAGTAGCAAAATAATGGGTACCTAGTTGGCTAGGTCGATTGGGAATATATGAGAAATAAAGCCCATAAATAAACAGATAAAGGTTACAAGTCATAGAGATAAAATAGAACATATAATGAGGCTAGCTAATAGGATAAGAAAGGTAATCCTAAGTGTCTAGCCACCAACAAGGAAGGTTAAGGTAAAGCGAGAAGAGAACATACATAAATCCATGACCAACTATCAAGAAAACAACTAAATTATAGATATGGTTGTATAATGGTAACTTCAATTAAAAGGAAGGAAATGATAATAAACAACAGGTATATCACTAAGGGATTCATGGTAGGGGAAATCAGAAAGTTTAACTCTAGCTTATAACTATCAAAAAGAACAACAATAAGTAAAAGAGACTCTCAATGACACCCCATAATACCAAGAGATATAAGCAAGTAAAGCTCACCCGTTAGCTGCCCATACAACTAGAAGTTACAACCAAGAAAGACAAGTATGTAAGGTAAACAAAAGTATGAATTCTAATGGTAGATGTGAAGTACAATTATGTATGCTCCCCTCCGCTACCCGTAGGTTTAGTAGGAAAAATACCCATGGAAGGACTTTTTGTATACATATAATTATACCATATACCCTTCCCCCATCATATGCGAGTCGGTTCCGGGTCGGCAGGGTCCATGGAGGGCCTCCCCACATAATATATCAATAATCATCTAAGTTGGAACTGCCATTCATAATATTAATGCATGTAAAAATACCGGGCCTTCCCAGGTATAATTTAATATGATCTCAATATATGCTTGGGGAGATGGCATAAATCGTCCATGTAGGTTGCTCGACATTCACCGAGGCCAAATCAGTATATGTGATCAATGGGATTCCCAAGTCAAAATCAATATTAATGATCAACGTCTAGTGCTCGGGATTCACCGAGTCTAGTAAAATCTCAAAAATAGTGGTTAAGTCAGTATTATCTCATTTATCATTGAAAACTAGTAAACATCATCAAAATACTCATTTTAATCTCATAATATCAAAACTGATCCTTTAGAGCAATGTAAGGTTTCAAAATTAGTGATATCTGTCTCTTTTCCTAAAAACTAATGCATAAAAACTAGTTTTCATGATGATATGATCAACCAAAATAATATCACAAACAATCCCTATGGCTCTACACAGGCTCAATATCAACAACATGTATATCCATCCAAGTCAATGTCTAGGACTCACGGAAATTCCCATTTGCCCACTATCTATGTTCCAAAGCCTATTAGGACCACTCAGGGTCATAGGGTAACTAACATCACAAATACAACATCAATAGGTAACCAAGAGATGGACTAAAAGAGAGAACAGAGTTCTGGGTACCAACCTCGAAATCTCAACCCAAGGATGTCTATTTATCACAATTATTCCCCATATAAGCCTAGTCTAAAATCGTAAGCCATATCCTACCAGTCCTCTGTAGAGACGATCACAAGTACAACATAAAAGATGCCCGAACTGCTCCAGATCACCAAAAATGCAAAAACTTACTCCGATGATCACGCAATAAGAAAACCAATAATCTAGACATCAATACGAATCGAACGATACTTATAAAGCTATGAAAATAGTCAGGGCAAAAATATGGTTCAAAATAGGCCTACGGGTTGTGAAACCGAACTTTGAACAAAGGGTATAAAAATATTTTCCACATAGTAGGGAACTCATACCCAAAATTTGGAGTGAAGACGAGCAAGAAATAAGCTTAAAATGATCGAATAAAGTGAAGAACTAACCTTGAGAAATTAGTGAGTTTTTGGAAATTTTTTGAGAAATTGAAGTGGAAATTACCAATAATCGAAGAAGAATCAAAGAAGAATTGAAGAAATCAAGTTTCTAATGTCACCCACAAGATCATGTGAAGACCCAAGTAATTTAATGGAGGTTTTGAAGTATTTGGAGAAGAGAAAATGGAGACAATAGTTGAAATTTTGGGGTTCCTCAGGTATTTGTACCTGCTGGTCGGACATCCTATATGATTTCGAGCTCCACCTAAGTTGACCATAGAGATCGCATGGCTCACGCAATGCAATTTTAAAAGTATAGGGATTTAGTTCATCACGCGATTGCGTAATGAGAAGGAGGCCATCGGGAGGTCTCAAAAAATAGGGTTACGCGATTGCATGGACTACAGTCTACAATTGCAAGGAGAAAATAGAAAGTGCATCACGATCTCATGGAAGACTTCCGCAATCACTAGGAAGAAAGCAGCAGACACCAGTTGACAGCTGAAATCAACCAACTTTTAGAACTCGAGAATGATGCTCGAATTGCGTTTAGGATTTGATGATCACAAACCAAATATGCCACCAGTATGGAAATAATATTTTGGACTCAATGACGTAGACAGAATTATGTTCTAAGGTCATTTCAACAAAATGTTGATCCAAGGTCAACTCTATGCCAAACTAACCAATTTTCCCATTTGGTATTCAAAAAGCACCCAGTTTTCCCAAAGCCAAAACGAATAATTCACCTAACCCAAACTCGACATTTTAGAGTTGATGGCGTAGCTATATTTTTAATCCAAGGCTCTAAGAAGAAAATGACCACACCAATCCCCAAAATGGCAACATATAACATATAAAACATGCAAATTCGAATAAACTCAGAACAAAATCTCCCAAACTCGAACCAAATTCCATATAGCCAAAAACCTTATTCTAGAGCTAAAAAATTATCGAAATTTGATTTTGAGTTTGTTTGCCTAGAATGCTGACTAGAGTTAATAATTTTAATTCTAAAAGCTATAAAATATAAGGACGAACATAATGACCAAATGAATAACCTGGGAACCGAATCTTCAGTTCCGGTAAGTCATAAATGACTTATGGCCGATACAGGAAATCTTTATAATGCAAAAAAAAATGAATCGATAAAATGACCCGTAAAGGTCATTACAGATAAGGAGGTATATTCTGGAGTGTTCTCAGTGAGGCTAGGATTTGTTGTTGTATCATAAGCTTAGCATACGGACTCCATGGATTACATTTTTTAGACTCGACTGATATATAGTGTAGATATTGCAATTTTCTCATTTTGGGGCGGCTTTTCTTTGTTGGTGCTATTAGCCCTATTTTGGTACCTTATTTCTTTTTAGTTCCTATTATTGACTTTCTAGTCTTAGAGACGGTTCCCGATATGACTCGTGGACTTGATATTTACTGTTATTGCCTTAGACTTAAGTATTGGGTAGCCTTAGGGTGTGATCTATTTGATACGATCCTAGATTGGGGTCTAGGATGGATTATTGAACACAAAAATATAAACAACTCATAACAGTCAAAATTAATATAGATTAGAAATTAGGGATGAAAAGTGAAGAAATTAGAGATAAGAATTGAAGAAAGAATAGTTAATGGAATCCACAACTAACTAAAGAGAGTATTGATTGAAATTGAATGACAGAGAAACTCAAGTTATATCCATAAATGAGCAACTCAATATGAAATTCATGGAGAAGAAGTTCTATATCAATGATGGATATCCACAATTACTAACCTAGATTTGAGAGAGATTACCCTAGCCTAATCTAACCCTACATACTAAAGCTTCACAAGCATTCAATTTCTCAATTCTTCAAACACAAAATGTAAAAATAATCCTAAACAAATATTTTACTAGCTTATTACAAACATAGACAAAATTGGCTTTAGGTAGTCTAATACAAAATTAGTCAAGGTTGGGGGCGTTTGTGGCCCATGTGCCACCGTATATTGGGTTAGCATATCGTTCCATTTCTTTAAGACTTTATGCCATGAAATATGGAGGCAAATGCTGAGGCATTTTCCATATGCTAGATGCATATGAAGATATTTGGGCCACATTTGCTTAAATTCTTGGGGAGCCAATTCCATGTCTCCCCTCTTCATTCCATGCATTTCTTTTATGTCCTAAGCTACCTTCCATGCCCAATATTTCTTATTTAGTGCTTCCAGAGGTATTGTAAGGCTCCTTATACATCTTTCTTATGAATGCATTTCATGCCTTGTGTTCATCTAAGGGTGCTAGACAGGGTTGTATTATCCTCCCCTCGATAAAAAGGAATCTTCCTCGAATCTAGACCCAACAAACATTAAGAATAAATAAAAACCCGCAAGTTCATCAAAGTATGAGGGTTGTAAAAAAGGGTTAGCATAAATAATAGCATACCAACAAAAGACTATCAAAATGGATAACCAAGCCTTCCACCATACCAAAAATACCAAGAGATAGTATAAGGCTTAAGTAACTTGGTTATCCCGTATGTCAAGAGCATAAGAATACTTAATGAAGGGCATCACCAATAAAAAGAGTCAAATGTGGTTTGATAATGGAAAAAATTGATCACCCATATGAGAATCCTATTTCCCTACATTAAACAAATGCCATCGAATAGGGGTATCGTCATACACAAAGAGGTAGTACAGAAAGGTTCTAAGAGAACTAATTTCCCTCAATTTATCTTTATTTGTAAGTTTACCATTAGATTAAAGACTCTTACAAGGCAAACTATCATAAATAGAGTCATACGAAGATAGTAAGTTGCCTTTTGAATAGAGGCGACCTTTCTTTCCCCAACAACTTTTCCAAAGGAGTGGGATTCTACATAGATTCCAATCAAATACTACAACTTTCCTAACCATGTGAGGGTGAATAGTACTCATGGGGGGTTGGATACCTATAAGGTACCGTGTACTTACCCATCTCAACCTTTTATTGGCATCTTGACCAAGCTTCAACAAATAAATAGCCAAAATTTAACTTGTTAATGGGGCCAAAGGGAAAATAATTCCACATACTTGGTACATAGGAACACCCATTTCCCACTAGTGGTACTTCTAGTTATAGACAACATACTTTTTACACAAGCACAAGTATCATCATATGCAAATAGGTAATATCGGAAGGTATCTTTCAAATTGGTTTCACCAAATGTGTTCTCACAAGAAAGGGTACTTATTTATTCAAGCACATCAAAGTATTGATCAATAATATAAACACACATTGAGGAAGAAACAATTATAGAACATGCATCACCTTGATTTCTAACACTAGCCTCTCCAATTAATGTACTGCCATATCTAATAGAGTGATTTCCATCATTGAAAAGTGTGTCATCACACCATAGTAGGTTGTTAACTAATCTATAACCCCCAAAAGAGGCTACAGGTCTAACATCACAAAATCCCTACTAGACACACCAACAATAGTCAATTCATCATCAAAAAACATATTATACTTGAAGAGACACTCCATCCGATGAGTTTTTTAGGAAGAAAAAGAAATGGATTCATATTCCAAGGTTTCATGATATCTATGCAAATAAATTACATAACTATATACTTTTTCAACTATAGCAATTTCATTACTAAAGTAAGGTTCCTTAAGCACATGATCAAATTCTTACGTAGCGGGTCATCATTAAAAAGGAGTTGACCATAACAATAAAGCATGATAGTTATGACATTCAAATATCATGGGATTCAATCATAATATTGCCACACTTAGGACCAACTAACATAGAACAAATATTTTCAAGATAAGGACTCCTAATTTGACACAATAGACCACCAGCATCAAATGAATTGCAACTCAAGCTATCACATGGATCAAGTAATTCATTATAATATTTCTCAAACAAAGGTGGAGTGCTACAAAATAGGTCATAATTAAGAGCATCATCACAAAGACAATCACTATTTGGGTTCCTCAAATATTTAAGAAAGTCAATGTGATTCTCACCCAAAGTATCATGCCTTCCATACAATAGTTCATTTTTTTCCAAGTCATGAGAACTAACACTAGGTGGACATAAATCAATCTCCCAAGGAGAGTCAATCCGGTAATCTATAGGGTTAACTAGTGTTTACTCACTTCAACATTAGCAATATTATGGAACAAGGTTCTACTATGGGTATCACAAGGCAAAAGATCATTAAACCCACACAATTTATAATCCATCTCCTATATCTATGTGCCTACTAGCCACACAAGTGTAATGGTTAGCTTTGTTACCTTATATATTACAAGAAGAATTATCCTTTCCTTGACGGTTATCATTAGAGCATACTTGCTCTTTTAAGAAACTTTTATAAGCCTCATAGATGTTTGTCTTGTAAGGATTTTCATTGGGTTAGCTTCCATGAATCCCTGTACAAGATTCAAAGAAACTAGGGGAAAGATAAAAATTAATGTAAAGTTGTGACAACCTACTTGCATCACTACGCACAACCTATTCTTTTTCCACTCTAGGGTTTCTACACATCACTCCTTTTTTTGATTCGATATTTTATTTTTTAATTATGTGGGTGTTGGGATGAGTGCTACGAATCCCTTTTTAAGGGTTGGAAGAAATCAAGCTTCCACTTGGTTGCATAAGGAGTTAAAATAAAAACTTCCATGCTTGACTCCTTAGTGACAACCTCACTATGTTAAACTTTCTTTCCTTCCACTAAGGACTACTCCACTGCACCCTTACAAGGAGTCTTGATTATCCTTTGAGACTCTTTGGCCTTAATATTATAAATAATAGAAGAGTTTATAAAGATTCTTTATCAAACTCTTTTTGTCCTCATACTATCTTTCCTCTTGTGAAATGGTTCTCTTTAAATGAAAGTACTTCACTTATTTCTATAGCTCATGATGCATTAGTTGAAAGGAGGATTCCCTTTGAACTCCATGATGTAATTATACAAATATTTCTCATATGGAATTCCATGATCTTATCACCAAGGACTTCCAAAAAGTAATTGGAAATCCCTCAATGGATACATATCTCTCCAAACCTCTTCTTGGTAGTCTCCAAGTAAAATAGCATCTTCACTCTTCTATCTACCCAATATCCTCATTGAACTGGATAAAAGTATTGTATCCTCACCCAAGGTAGTCCTAACAATTCAACTATATAAGGTGCTATGTAACTATTAGTATATTATTATCAAATTCAAGAACAAGTCCCGAACAACCATTCACACTCACATTGATCATAAATATTTGTCTTTCCAGGACACTCATTTTTGATACCTTACTTTTCACCTTACTTTTATATTTCATTAATCCTTCGATCCTTATCCAACCCATCTTCACTATATGGTGACCTAGAAGCATAGAAAGTAGGATAAGTAGCATTGGTTGTATCATATCAAGAAGCAGGTGTACACTCCATCTTTGGTCCATATGATGATCTTAAGATGGTGTCCACACTATATCTATGCCTTCTTGTGGTGGATATGAAGAAGAATAAGATGATTTATAATCTAACCTCAAGACATCGTTCTCTAGTATACTCCTCTTTTAAAGGTCCATTAGACATGTGGAGGATAACATTGTACCCCATAATACATTTATCATCATCATAGGACTCATTTTTATAATCATGAACTTAATCACCATATATACAAGAACTATCATAGCTGTTGTAGAACTCTTATTTATATTTATGAGTTTCTTAATCATACTCATAGCCTTTATCTCTACAAGCATAATCACTAATATCATAACCATCATAATCCGAAGCCATGAATGACATTTTTCACCTTATATCTCCTTATACAAACCTGCAAAAATCAATAAATAAGTTAGTGGCAAAATTTCTCACACCTCTCATATTTGAAATCACTAAACATACCTATGTCTCTTTTATAGAGAAATAACTTGACAAATCAATCATAAGGTTGCTTAAAATTTGTGGAGTAATGGATTTTTGTATACCAATCATGGATAATAAACAAAAATAGACAATAAATGAAGAATTATCTAGGAAATAAAAGATAAAAGCATGAAAGAAAAATAGACACAAGAACTAATAATCAACCATGTAGGTTAATACTAGTTGAAAATTAGTTTAAGAACCTAAAATAAAGTGACTTAGGATCAAAGAAGTGAAAAGAATGAAGTTCGATCAAATATGAGAATAAAATTTAAAGCTACAAATTTTCAATATTTGAGGGCATATATGGGTAGCATTTAGGCATATGCATCTGCATATGAAGATGGGGCCACATTTCACTCTAGAAAATTTTATTTAAATTATGGAGAAGTTTGGGGCATAAGTGGGCCACAATTAGGCATATATGGTTGCATTTTGGGTCCAAATTTTCTCCACGTCAATAATTTTCAGCACTCAATTTGTTTTGTACTTTGTGGTCTCCCCTTATAGTTTTACACCTAGTACTTGCCCTTTTGACCCCTTCAACTTTAACAAACACTTTTGTACTTCCTTTTCTGCTCCTTTTAGGATCTAACACCAATTTTTAACTATTCTTCTTTAACAATATATGAATCCATTTAAGAACATGATGAATGCCTAAATTTTCCAACTCTATCAAACTAGGTCAAATTGCACCAAATTTAGATTTAGGCTCCTTTTAACTTGGTGAACTGTAATGACCCTGAAGATTATTTTTGAAATTTCTCATAGAATTACTATTTTTCTCTTCTCCATAGTTGTTTTGATTCATATTTGATGAGTTTATGTAATTAATTTTGGAATCGAAGAAAAAATTTATAAGTTTTTAGAAATTTACGGTTTTAAAGCCTTTAAATTGAAATAGTTTACTTTAGTCAATATTCAAAGTTTTGAATCTCAGAATGGAATTTTGTTAGTTCCATTAGCTTCAGAATATAGGGTTTGGTCGAGGAGGAACTCCGTTTTCAGTTTTAGGCTTTTTGTGGTGATTTAGCATGTTTAATATGATAGAGTTGAATTTTAAGACAAATTTTGATTTTGGTTAACATTTGATGATCGTGGGTTTGTATTATAATTTTTTCAATTCTATTCAATTCAAGCGGTCAATTTTTGTTTGGAAGAAGGTTTGGTTTGTTTTTAGGAGGTTCTGGGTGCATATTTATACTTTCGAGTAAAGTTTATGTTTTTCCGCCCATGGAAGATATTGGGTTGACGAGACCTAAATTTTCTATTTTGATGATTCCTTTAGCTCTGGAATATCATTTACACTCAAAATTTATATTGGTTTGCATATAGATGGTTTTAAACGAATCTTAAAAGCTCGTTTAAGTAATAGGGCCTAAATTACACTTTGTTGTCAGGTTGTCGTATGATGCCATATGGTTGGACATATGACATTATAAAAACCAAGATCCATTTTATACAGGCTGTACTGAGTCCATACAAGCCATATGGTGGTTCGTATGGGCATGTACAGGAAATTTTCCTATTTCTAAATGATGGGTCATTTTACATGGTTCTAAACCCATGAATAAGTCATGAAAGATATTTTCTACTATTTGTCAGTTCTAAAACTCTATTCAAACATCTTTTTGAGATTTCTCTTTGAGGAAGAACTTGGTGATTTTGTTTTCAAAGATTAAAGTTCTTGGTAAGGTTTTTCATCCAAATTACTTGTTATTTTCGAGTTTATGAACACATGTTCATCTTTATTTCTTGATTTTTATAAATTTATTTTGGGGTTTTAAGACCCAAGCTTTTAATTTTAAAAAAAGGCATTTTTTTTGATAAATTTAACTTGGCTTTCGATGAAACTTGATATTTGAATTCCCCAAAGTATGGGTAACTTGAATTTCATGAAAATTTTTATATTTTCAAAATAGGGTTTTGAACTTGAATTTCTGGGTAAATTTTTTACCCAAATTAAAGTATATAACTATGAGTATTATTATTTATTATTTCTTTTAAAAAGTCCATAGTTGACTAGATTTCGTAGTTTTGGAGGCTCCATGCAAAAGGAAGGACCAAGCTTGATTATTTTCTTCTCTTTAAGGTAAGTGGAGGTTATTGACTCTCTTAAAAAATATCTAAATATTTTTATGATATTTTCTTGAAATGGAGAGTAATTGACACTACTTGTGGGTATTCATGTGGGTGAACTAATGAGTGTTTGTTGGATACTAGAGTCAAGCATGCGGGGTTTAAAATAAATGTCATAAAAATTGAATTTGAATTCATTGATTATTTGATTCTTCATTGAGTTGAGTTATTTATATGGCCCTAATATGCTTGACAATGGCTATTTTCACTTGTTTGCCTCACTTGATTTCATGTCCTCGAGTGTTTAGTTGAATTTATATGATTACTCGTTGTTGTTGTGCCCATGAGTGGACTTGTTGATCAATTGAGAGATATTGCCCATTTATCATATTTTTCATATGATATTTTTCATACATGGATGTAGATTGGTTGTCATGGAATACGGTTTCGAGGAATATAATGTGTATATAATTAAAATGAAAGGAGAAAAGGAATATGATTGGGAAGAATAGGGCTAATGTGTGATTTCGGCTTGGTAAAGGTAATGACATATGATATGAAAGACCAGGGCTTATATGTGATTCCAAAATGTAAAGTTAATGATATATGCTACAAAAGACTAGGTCTGATGTGTGATTCTGGCATGGTAAAGGTAATGATATGTGATATGAAAGGCCAGGGCTGATGTGTGATTCTGGCATGGTCATAATATTGGTATATGATAAATTGCAAAGGTTTATGTGCAATTTTTGGCATTTATAAGGTACATGTGACATACATGCATCATATTACATGGCATTGTATTGTATTCCATTGCATATACATTGACATTTTTTACATAATTGACTTAATATTTTGTGAGCATGTCTAATGTGGTTTATCTCTTACACTCATTCGATATTGACATTGAGTTGTGCCATTTATTCAATTTTTGGGTTGAATTCTGAGCTCAAAATGGCCAGCTACGATGAAATTATAGGACTAGTTGTGGTTCGATGTGATGAAACAAGTTATATTTCTTGAAATTGAAATGAAAAGCCTCTTAAAGATGATGAGAAATGCCGAGAAATGCCTTTACTAATGATAAGTTGAAATGAATAAATGAATCTAGATATGATTGGAACTATGAGATGGTTGAGACTAATGTTGATGAAGCATTTACCTTGGCCTATTCTTGTTTGAATCCATCTCATGAGTCCATACCTCGGTTACATCAGATATACTCTTTCTACTGCGATTGGTCTTGTGAGTTGGGAATTAATTGAGGTACTACGTACTATGCCTATGAGGCTGTAGCATAATGGTGGGATTTTCCCATGAGTTATAAAACAAACTCGGGGAAGAAGGCCTACCTCCCAATGTGCTATAGATGAATTGTTGCACTTGATATGATTTGATTTTGTTTCACTTTATTATTGATGCTCTATTTGAGTTGGACAATGGTGTGTTTTTTAATACTTCATTATTTGTATATGGATTTAGTTGTAGATGATTACTTTAATTACCTAATTTACTGTTGATTTTTATAGGAGTTAGTTTATTGTTATCACCCTTATGCCATGAATCTTTTATTTATTTTCATTATAAAATGATGGACTATGATCTGATTTATAGCTTGGTGTTTGAGAGGATTGTGGATGGAGTATCAGGTAGTTGGTGCTCATTACCACTTTGAATTAGAATCATGCCAGGGATATTTGCTGAGTACCCATTGATTTATT
>JBDJHY010171116.1:0-12327 GCA_039654485.1 Withania somnifera
AATATATTATGACATATTTATAATATTAAAATATTTATTACATCATTATGATGTCATCCGAGTCGACCGAGTTTTTACGTCCAGGTCAACCAGTCGAACCCATTGACCCCCGACCCCTAAGCTCGGCCGAGTCGCTTGCCGAGCCGAGTCTAAAAACATTGCATCCATGAGCTTGAACCCTACCTCAACCTCTCATTGGATCTCGAGATGGTAATGCGGTAGGATGTTTATCTCTACTATATTCGATAATAGTGTATATGTCATATATGAAAGATTGAATAAGAAAAAATGAGATTTCAAAAGATCAACTAGGATATAACGCTCTCCATAGAAAATAAAAAGTGAATAAATTCCAAAAGATGTCATTGTAGCCTCCCAAAAATAGGATATGAATGTCATCGTACCCGATCCACCAGACTCTAATGGGAATGGGCTTATGTACCAAGGATACCAACGAACCTAGAACTCTGATATCAATTTGTCATGATTTAATTTCTTAGGTCATGAGGGCAACTACATCCCCCATATGAGAACTACCTAACTAGTATAACACAAGTTAGAAATCAACTAAAAAGGAAGATAATATAAAATATAAAAGCCGAGGGACAAGCAAAAGTCTAATAAAATAAAATAGAATCCATAAACTGGTACCATGTACATGAGTCACTATAATAACTGTCAAAACAGTACAAATCTGAAAAGTATAAATACATCACTGTATGTAGAATTCAAGAGAACAATAATAAACTAAGGATAAGATAAAATAGTATCTGAACATCGTACATCATCCTCTACCTCAAAATCTGGAAGAATGGCTCAAGTTCAAAGGATTAACGGGGTGACTCATACTCGAATCTGCACTAGAAAAATATAGAGTGTAATATGAGTACCAAATAACCGAAGTAATATGGTATACAATAGGAATCACCGACCGACTGGGCCCATATAAGAGATTACAACAACAAGTAGGAAGATAATGAATATAACTCACTGAGAGTCAAACTAATAGATCATGTATGGAAGGCTAACTCATAGGATATAGGCAAGTAAAATACCCTAAAAGCTAGCTAGTAGTAGAGAAGATTCACGAATATAAGGGATAGAACATACCTGAATCCATGCTCAGCTAATAAGACATGAATGAAATAACAAAAATAGTAGTACACTGATAAACTCAATAACGGGAATGGGAAGAAAGACTAACTACAGTAAGTATCGAAATAAAGGAAGCATGAAAAGGAACCCAATAGATATATGTAGCTCATATTTGTATCCCAACAGCCTACCATACGACCGAGGGATATAAGCAAGTGAATGCAAACCCTACGACCTCCCATATGACCAGATAGTACAACAACTAAATATCACTCAATATAAGAAGATATATAATGATATGATATAATTATAAAAGTAAATGTGTATGCTCCTCTGATAGTCATAGTTTCGTCAAGAAGGACCTGTCGAAGGATTTTTTCGTATACTTCTACTCCCCCATAAACCCCTTCTTCGGTCGTATACTATCCAGGATCGGCAGGGTCTATGGTAGGCATCACTGTATACTATCTTAATACTAAAATTAAAATTGTACTCGTCCCAATAATCCCACTATCTATTTTTCTGGGTCAATAAAGATCATGCAAGGTCGCAGGCTACACTACAATCGCAAATGCAACACAAAAGCTTAACCAAGAAGTGGACACGGTAAGGGGTACCAAACCTAAAAACCCAACCCAAGGATGGCTAATTACTGTAGTTATTTCCCATATAAGACAAGTCTAAGAGCGGTAAGCCATATCCTACCTGTCGTTTGAAGATAAGATCGCAAATACCGATAGAAGGTATCTCGAACATCTTTAACAACTCTAAAAATACACTGACAAACTCGAACAATCACAAAACTAGAAAAATACTAATCTACACATTAATATGAGTCAAATAATACCCATAAAGCTACAATTATAGTTTGGGTCAAAATTCGATTCAAGACGAGCCTACAGGCCTGCAGACCTAAAACTCCAAACAAAAGATATTTCTCACATCGTAGGAAACTTATACCTAAATTTAGAGTTAATCCAGACAAAAAATGAGCTAAAATCAATGAATTAAAGTAAAGAACCAACTTTGAGAAATTGAGAAATTTTGGATGAAATTTGAGAAATTAGACTAAAAAATTACCAACAATTGAAGAAATATCATTTCCAACATTACCCACTATCACATGCAAAACCCCAAGGGTTAAAAATGGTGGCTTTTGAGTGCTTTCAAGTGAAGAGTTGAAGAAATGGGTGAAAAGTCAAATTTCAAAGATTTTATACTGTCAAGTAATGGCCTACGTGATCGTGTGGCCCCAGGCTCGCGATCGTGAAGCACTGGTCCATGAAACATCGTGATTGCATTAGTCTTACTCGCGATCGTGAAACGCTGAAGGGGCAAGAATCGCAATTACGTGAGGAACACACTGTGATCGTGCAGAACAACAAAGATGACCCTTCTAATTGTGTGCATGACCTACGTGATCACGAAGGCTTACTATGGTTGCACCAGCTATGGACAACTAAAATCAAAGCTTAGGAATAAGACTCAGAATGCATTTGAAAACCAATGAACAAAAACCAAATATGCTACATGTATGGAGATAACATTCAGAACTCAAAAATGTAGACAAAATTCTAATTCAAGATCATTTTGATAAATGTTGACTAAAATAAACTCTAAGCCAAAAACATAAATATTCCAATCGAGTACTAAAAATGAGCCTAGTTGGATTGACTCCTGAATCTACTACTCATCCAACACAAACTCGACATTCTATAGCTGATGACGTAGTCAAATTTTCAATGTGAGGCTCTGATCACAAAATTTCAACCCAAGTCAAACTTATGAACTTCAAAATGCCTAAAAAATACAGTATTACGTAAAACCAAAACCAAGGACTTTAAACAAGAATCAAGAGTGTGTTTAGACCAAAATCTATGTTCTGGAGACAAAGGAACTATCAAAATTCAATTTCGAGTTTATTATCACAGAATGTTGACTGAAATCAACAATTTCAACAATTAAGCCTCTAAAATAGGAAAATAGATATAGCGACTAAATAAATGACCCAAAAATCGAACCACCAATTCTTATAAGTTACAATGACTTAGGTCCAACACAAAAAAGCTCTAAGAGGCAAGAAAATGCAAAAATACAAAAAAACCACAAAGGTCATTACACTTAATGTTAAAATAAACTCAAAATCGGATTCTGATAGTTTCTTTAGCTCCGTAACATAGATTTTGGTCTATATGAACTCTTGGTTTGGGTCCAATGGATTTCATTGTGACTTTATCTAGTTTTATATATTTTAGGCAAGTTGGAGTTCAAAAATTTAAATTTGGTTTACTTCTGATGAAAGGAGCCTCAAATTGAAAATTCAAATGCACCATCAGCTCTGGAATATCGAGTTTGGGTTGGTTGAGCTATTTGTTTGGGTATCAGGCTGGTCGGGCTCATTTTGAGTACTCAACTGGAATTATAAAAATACAAGTCAAGGGTTGACTTTAGTAAATATTTCATCAAAATGATCTCGAATCAAATTTCATTTGTATTGTTGAGTTTGAAATGTCATTTCCATACAGGTAATGTATTTGGTTTGTGTTCATCAGTTTACAAATGCATTCCGAGCCTTTTGATCATTTTTTCTTTTTTGGCTGAAAATTTTTGGTGCACCATATCTTTCTTTATCGCAATCGTGAAGGCTCTCTATGCGATCATGATTTCTTTCTCGATAACCCTTCGTGATTGCAACTCTATGTCATACGATCGCTTATTACCCTGATGTGATGGTATTTTACGTTATATTGTGCACTTAAAACACAAAAAATAGAGCATGTTCTTAAGTAATAACAATGTGTTTTAATGTTGTTTGTTGAATATTATAAGGTTAAGTCAATAGGTGGAAATATGCAACACTTGTACAAGAAAAGGGAACTTTTAGTTAACAAACAAATGATTCACCTGGGCTCAGATAAAACGTCTGATCCAACCGCCCAACAGGAAGTCAACTAGATAGAAGCACACCAATAGACGGTGCAACAAAAGAACCATCTAAGGACAGACAGTTTGCCTGACACGTACCGCCTACTCAGAACTCCACTGGATAAAAAACAAGGAACAGGCGGTCCAGTAGACGTCTCATCTTCTGGGAGACGGTTTGTGCACTATGCGTCGGCTGATGGAAAATACACTAGATAAAAAAGGTGACAGACATAAGACCAGATGGTCCGTCTGTCACCAAGCGATTCATCTACCCTGTAGTCCAAATTGACAAAAGCCCATCCCAAGCTGCTATTATTGCACTTATTCCTACTCTCTATAAATAGCCCGATTAATATAGTTTCAAATGAGAGATTACAATTATTCTTTACATACTATTTGAGACTTGTGACTTAGGGTTTTGATAACCCATATTGTTCAATAACACAAGTATTGAAGCCTTTTGATCATTATGCTACAACCAACTGGACTTTACTTTTGTGGTATGTTATTCTCTATCTTCTAGATTCATTATTATAAGATGAGTCAATAGTTGGCTAAACCCCAACCCTAAGGTTGTGGGAACCATAGGTTAAACTATGTTAGGGTTGTAATCTACATATGTTATTGCATCTAGTCCATTGTATGAACCTAATCTCTACGTTATGAATGGTTTTTAGTGGTTGTAAACACTATAACATACCTAGGTTTAACTAGCACTAATCATGTGGATAAAGCTAGGAGTTGAGATTATGCTAAGAAATTTGAGGCGTTAACCCTCGTCTAATGGTTGTTGCTGTAACTAGAGTAACTTTCTTAAGTTATTATGATAAATACAATGTAATCATTCACAACCCTAACCAGTGTGAAGGAGATTTACTTAGGCTCATAGGTTGAAAAACACTTAGGTAAATAGTTTTATATCTGTATGTAACTCTACGTAAAGAAAGATTATGCAACTGTGTAGTAATTTCTATCCGAAGCTTGGTTGAACCATGGTGAACATGAACCTAGGTTAACAATATACTTGATTCATCGATAGTTATTGATCACAAGAACGAACATTGCAAGACTACAAATTCCCCTTTTACTTTTTGTTTATTTCTAGAACAAACACTGACTGTTAGATACTATTACTGGGCGTATATCCGACACCCTATTCCCTATGGGATCGACCCCAACCTTAGTTGGATTTTATATTTGACAACTTACTGCTTACGCTTCAAAAGAAAGTGTAGTTTAGGCGTTATCATCCCCCTGTTCATCTCTTTTGGATCATGGTGTGTCTTCACGCGATCACGAAAACCATTTTTATGTAGACAGGTAATCATAAAAAACACCCATTATCAACATATATAAATTTAGAAACTTAAATTTTTCATCTATTTTCATCACCCTTGTACCTCTAAACTCAAAATCTTCCATTTTCAAGCCTTGGGAATTTGCACGTGACCTTGGGTGATATTGAAACATAAATGGTGGGACTAATGAGAATGACTATTAGTTTTGAACATTGACTAGCTGGTTTATACATTGTTGTTGTGACTGAACATGTGCAGGGCAACATGACTTATTTGAGCTATTGTATGTGGTTGAGCGTGACATAATTATGAACATTTGTATTTATGCATTAATTTCTATTGCTTTATGACCAAGAGTCTAACATCACTGATATTGAATCCTTGTATGTTTTATAGTATTACAAGATTAAATGAAGCATAGTTGCTGATTCTGACCAGTTTTCGATGATTAAAAGATCTAACAAAGATAAAATTACTATTTTGAGATATTACTAGAATCGATGAAGGCCGAGCACCGAAAAATGAGTTTTATGCTGATTTAGACTCAATGAAGGCCAAATAATAATCTTAAGTTATATTAATTTTAAACTCGATGAAGCTCGAGCAATGATATTGATCCATACTGATTTAGACTTGGTGAAGGTCGAGCAATGATATTGAGTTATACTGATTTAGACCTGGTGAAAGTCGGGCGACGATTATGAGATATTAAGATAATGTGCAGTGGCAACCTTCATGGACCTTGCCAATACGAGCTAGTCTGTGATCGGAAGAGGGGTATAAGGGAAGTAAAGGTATACGGGTGTAGCCTTTCATGAGTTCTGTCTGTTGGACCTACTAGTATAGGAAGAAGAGCATATGTGTTTTACTAACATCATATATTTTTCAGCATATTCTATCCTTAAGTGTTGTTTGCTGGTTGTACTCTTTGATTGTACAGGAGGTTGAAGGGTTTGTATTCACTTATTTGTATCTCTCGATCATGTGGGATACCGTTGCAGTTTTTTCTTTACTTATTATTGTACCGATCACTATTACTTGATGGATATATCCTTCGAGCTCCTTTTATGCTTTTTATTATTTCTATATTTGTTGGTAATTATCCCTTCTTTCCCATTCCTTTTTTAGGTTACTGATTATACCACCACTTTTGTTATCTTTATTTGTCTCTTATTAGTTGAGCATAGATTTAGGTACTCACCTTTGTTTGCCTGAATCTTCGTTATTGTTTGCTAAATTTGTAGTGTATATACTTGTCTATATCCTGTTAGTTAGTTTTTTATGTATGCTCCATTAAATTTAATTTATATGGCTTGTGTTTCATTATCTGTCTATTTACTGCTTTTATTTCTTATATGACCAATCGGTCCATGATGCCAACTGGGTACCCGATTGCTTCGGTTATTTGGTACTCGTGTTGTACTTCTGTATCTCCCTGGTGCATATCCGAGTACGAGTCACCCCACTGATATCCTGAGTTCATGCTGCTTATCTAGATCTTGGGATAGAGGAAGATCTTTAGCATCCAGATTCTGCTTTATCTTTTCTTTAGTCTAATTACTATTTTCTAGGATTCTAAAGATAGTTGATGTACTTATTTCAGACTTGTACTCATATTTAATTGCTCATGTATAGGATACTAGGCTTTGGGAGTTATTTCACTTTATTAGATTTCTTCTTATCCCTTCTTATTCTTGTTTTATCTTCCGCTTTAGTTGTATTTTGTCTTTTTGTATTGTTGGGTGGTGTGCCTACAATGGGATGTAGGTGTCCTCATGACCTGAGAAATCAGTTCGTGACATCTCCCTTCTTGAGTTAAGTAACAACTTGCACGTAAACTCCACTTGTTATGCCACTAACTCATGTAAGAGGTCTTTTACACCCCTATCAGTTCCCAACACAAAAGTCTACCGCTATAAGAAAAGTACATCCTGGGTACTGAAGAATGGACTCATAGAATGGGTTTTGAAGGAATGGACCTAGGTAAAGAGTAACCACATAATCACAACCATCTCCTCTATTCCATATCAACCATAAATAATAATGGCTTTCCTTATTTTGTTCATCAATATCAAGAGACTCTTCTCATTTCATCATCTCAAATCCAACAACAAGAAAAGGCCTATGTAATATCCACATCATAAATAGTCATTTAGCACATCTCAATGGAAAACCAGTCCATGGTACATATAATAATCAAATAAGGTGCTACTTAATGCAATGGCTATGATAAATATCCATATCAATGTGGTACCCGATCCTCACATTATATATACATATCAGTAATATCAAAAAGGACCTCAACCTTTTTTTTAATCATCAACGTCAAAAACATCATACAAATGCCGATACAAATCTAGACCCTTGGTTTTCATATCATTAATCTCATCAAATTATAATAATGTTGGAAAGAACCTTGGGCCTTAATTTTAAAATCATTAATCTCATCAAATCATAGCAATGCTGGAATGAACCTCAACCCTTGCTTCTCATATCATCATATCCTAGCAATACTAGTATAGACCTCGACCCTTGCTTTACCTATCAGGGATTCTAAAATTCAACAATAATTAAACCCTTTCGTATGCATAATGAAAAAATGACAAGTCAATCAATAATCAATAAAGCCACTCATGGGTGCAATATAATATAAAGAGTCATATCAAATTAACTGAAGCCACACAAGGGCATAATATTAAATGAAGAGTCATATCAAATCATCTGAAGCCATATATGGACATAATATTAAATAAGAAGTCATATCAAATCAATTGAAGCCATACATAGGCATAATATTAAATATAGTCATATCAAATCAACTAAAGTCACTCATATGTATAATATTAAATAAAAAATCATATCAAATCAACTGAACGCAAATAACCCCATTTGAGCATCTCAAAAACTACATATTATCACAACTCAATAGAGAAATCAATTGATCAAGAACTTATAACTACTTTAGGACCTTTATTTTAACCCTACATACTTGACTTTGGTGCCCCGGTGAATACTCATCACTTCACCAAATGAATACCCTCAAATATTTTCCATTATTCCTAATTATAAGAAACTTACACAACCTTGAAGATCAGGAAATCGAGCAAAGCCTTCCGTTTGTGCAATGCCTCTAAAGCCTCAAAATAAAGTCAAATATAAATTACCCATGAAGAAATACTAACAATAATACCCATATTGCTATTTTAAAATTGAGTCCAATATCTCCCTCAAAAAGTCAAAATTAAGGCATAAGGGTAAATATGAAAATTTTCTTTAAAATATGTTACCATGATTTGGGGATCTCAAATATTAAAATTTGATTGAAAACGGAGTAGAAAATGACCTTTAAAATCTAGAAATACTGATTCAAGATTTTTTCAAAAAATACCGAAATTCCCACTTTGATAAAAAAAAATTGGTGTTAAAATTAAGAAATAATCAATGGGTAATGAAGAAATAATGATTACAAAGCTTACCCAAGAGTTTTACCTCAAAATCAACTTTGAAAATATCTCAATTTATCAAAATCATGTGTAAGTCAACAATCCCCAATTTCATATCCTTGAAAATGAAGAAATCATGTTTAATGGAAAGAAATTAGTAGGAAAATAGGTTTTGAATCTTACAAAAACTTAGCCTCCAAGTTATTTTCAAAGAAAAGGATCTTCAAAGATGTTTTCAAGGACTTTAGACTTGTAAAAACGGAAGGAAAAGGGTTGAAATCTATTTAAATGGGTTTAAAAACATGTATAAAAGATGGGATTCTCCATCATCGAAACATAATAAAATACTTGAATGAGATACTACTGAAGGTTCCATGGGCTGTGGGGACCATGGATTGGCTAGTGAATTAGAAGCTGAAAAACTAAGGTTTCGGGATCACAGTACAGTCTAAACCATGAAACGTACTATGCAAATTATGATCAATACTATGCAACCTACGATCCATATATGCATTTTGTATGTAAATGATATTCTGGACTTAGTGTAATCATTAAACTTGGATTTGAGGTCTCCTTGACCTTCTATGGAAAAATATTCGTGGAAAGTTTTAATAATTATCATGTCTAATCATGTGAACTGAAGATAAGTCAAAAGTTTAAGCTCTCGTCTAATCAGTATTTGAGATTAGAGAGCTCAAATTTGAATTCCTTCAATTTAGTGGTTACAAGAGGTGATCTTTGATCAATGAAAATGTTAGGATTATTTTTAAAGGGTATTTTGGCCTTTTGATAGAAAGTTTTATTTAAAATTAACCGTGGTGGACATTGGGTTGAGGAGACCTCATATCTATTTTTTGATGGTTCCTTTGAGCATAGAAGATTAAACATAGTGGGGTTGTATGTATGGGTTGTGTTTATAGGATTTCAAACGAATTTCGATGGTCCTTCTAGAGTTGGATTAAAAGTTTACTGATTTCCTGCCAGTGATCCGTCAGAATGGTCCATGATTCGTGGAATTGGCTCCACGAATTGTGGAACTAATTGTACTAGTTGAACCAAAAATGCTTTGTAATGGGCTTGTTTCATGAGTCACAACACTACTTGTGGAACTAGTTTCACGAGTCATGAAGTGACTCATGGGTCGAGGCCTGCAGGTGAGTATTTTAGGTGGTGGAACCAGGAGCTAGCCCATAACTCGGGAAAGTGATTCCATGGGTTATGGAAACAACTTGTGGAACCCAATCTGAGAAATTTTTTAAGGTTTTAATGAAGGGTATTTTGGTAATTATCACTTAGAAAAGTTACTATATAAGCTTCTGAGGCCTTTTTTCTTCCACTTTTAAAAACCTAACTTTCGGAGAAATCAATTTGAAAAATTTCTAAGCTTCTTTAGGAAAGTTTAACAAGGTTTTCCATTATTTAATCAATTGGGTAAGATTATAAACCCAAAATATTTTTATTTTCAACCAATTAACCAAGATTTTATCAAGATTTCACCATTATTATGTTGATTTTTCAAAGACTCAAGTTGAGAATTTTTTAACTTAAGCATAATTATGATAAATTAGGATTTTGGACATCGATTCGAACTCGAATTTTGATGAAATTTCATATTTGAATTTCTCAAAATATGAGTATCGTGATTTTCAAAGAAAACTTTAGATTTAACTTGGGTCTCGGGTTTCATTTTCAAAGAATTTTCCATGGGAGTAATGAGGAATGATGGGGCCTTCGGGTATATGAAATAATGAGCATTTTATGGGTATCAATTTACTTGATTTAGTCTAGAAATGGAATTAGGTGACAAATATTTTTGACATCGATGAATTGTTTAATAATAATAAATTGGAATAATTGAGAGGTTTGACTATCATATTATGATTATTGTATTGTGACGCTTGTGTGAGGGTCCTAATTTGTTATCTATTGAGTTATGGTGCTTGAGTGAGGGACTTGTATTATTATATATTCATTGTGATACCAGATTGAGGGCCTTGTGTTGATTTGACATTCTATCCTTACATGAGTACACTGCGGTGGATTCATTAATTATTGATCATATAATCGTTGCGCAATGATCGATACTATAATATTGTGACATAGTTAGGATATAAGATGGATATGAGTTGGATATAAAATATTTGATTCGTTATGTCTTGCCGCCAACCGAGGCTTCTTTTGGGGGTTAATGCGAAGGACGTAATTGATATGAGCTATTATTTCCCATTCTTATCAACACTACCTAATGTGACGGTCCCATTAAGTTAAGTCTTACTGGTAGGTAACCTGATGTAACAGGCGGTATATGGATCAGCTAGCTCTCATGGATCCTGACTGTCCTGATTCAAAGTAGGTGTGTACATTAGGACAGACATGCATCATATTTACTGACATTGCATTACATATGACTTCCACATATATATTTACAATTTTTGTGATGATTAGTTGATTTGGCAAATCGGTACTTCTTCTATTCTTGTTTTGGAAATTTTGGATACTTGTGAGTTAATTACCTTATTTAGATTATTTAATACTTTTTATTCCGAATATTGTTGTTGGTTGGTATTTCCTGAGTGCAGGTTGTAGTTTTGCAATTGGATGGTTGTAGGTGTTCTCGTCATCACTTAAATTTAGGATTAACTGAGAAAGTTGACGAGTACATGTTGTTCTATGTACTAACCGTTGACTTTTTATGCATTTTGTGCAGGTACGGAGACTGGTGCTACTTGAGTATTGTTATTGATTTCAAGTTGAACCATCGGTTCTGAATTTCAAGATAGCTTCTTAGTCTTCCCCAGTCACTTGGGATCCTTTTATCTTTATTTTTGTCTATATTTTCATTTGAGATGCAAAACTATTTTGGTATTGTATTTTTGGAGACCGTAGAAGCTTGTACCTTCTGACTTCCTTTTGAATATATTAAGTGAGGCCGGTTTTTTTTGCCTGATTTATTTAAAAACCTTATGTCTTCTCACTCATTTAGTTTATTGTTTGCATTTATTACTATTGCAGTTTAGCTAAACTTACATGTATGGATGGGTTGGGATATGTGCTGTAATGATCAAATTTTGGGTCATGACAGTTTTCCTTTCATACATTTCGTTTTATATTTATTCCTTTTATACTAAAGAAGCTTGGTAGACATTATTTATGTTTATTAAAAATAAAATGTATTAATATAAATATATATTAGATTACCAAAATGTAATAATTAAATTTAAATATTAAATAATTAAAAATATTTATTCTCAACATCTGAATATATATGATTTATATTAAGTTTAAAATAGGAGATACTAAATTAACCACGACTTCACCAGTATTTTCTTGATTTTTCAAAGACTCAAATTGAGAATGTTTTACTTAATCTTAATTATGATAATTGTAATTTTGGAAATTGAATCGAACTTGGATTTTGATGAAATTTCATATTTGAGTTTCTCAAAGTATCGGTATCATGATTTTCAAAGAGTTTTTAGATTTAACTCAAGGTCTCGAGTTTGACTTTCAAAGAATTTTATGGTGGGAGCAATAAGGAATGATGGGGCCTCTGAAATATAAAATAA
>JBDJHY010171126.1:0-12326 GCA_039654485.1 Withania somnifera
TCATTCTTAATTAATTCCGCAAACTTATTATTTTCTCATGACTTTTGATATTCTTCCGCATTTAATATAGTAGTCCTTCATTTCGGCTTCGAACTACGGGGTTTGATTCTCCTATTGGTGGTATACTAGGTGCTATTATGATCTGCGAAATATGGTCGTGACACCCTTGTTCAGACCCACATACCTTACTTTGGAGAATTTCCACAAAGGATATTGGTGAATAAGTTGCTACACAAAACTCCCTCCTAAAAACCCTATCTTGGCCCCTAAATATGGTTTATTAGAAATATTTTAAGGGATAGGTTACATTCTTTTAGCCTATTTGATTGACCATGGAACATTTCAACACTTTGCAAATTTTAGGATTTTTAGGATGGGTTCATGAGATAAATGATGGACCATCATTCCACTTCATGATCTATCAAATGATTTGGAAATTGGTATCTTCAACTTGGAAAAGATTGGTCATGAATCGATTTAACGAGGGACCATACGGTCCATCAAAATAATACCAGTTTAATTTTTTGTGAAATTTTACTGACTTAGTTTGTTTAGATCATACAACCTCTAGCATAAATTTTAAGGTATTATAATGCTACATTGTTTTAGGCTTTATAGAAGGGGGTATATAAACCCCAAGACATTTATTTTCTCTTCACAGTTCCATCCTTCAGACATAATCAAATAATTTACGAATTTTCTCTGGAGAGAAAGGGTTTAGGTTCTCCTTTTATGAACTCCAAACAGTCATCGTACCACCAGTACTCTCCATAAAAAGTGTTTATACAAGGTTTGTAGGATAATGACCAAGGGTATCCCTTCACTCTTGTTCAAAAAACCCTGAATCTAAATTTAAGAATTTTGTAATAGAAGCTAGTAGGGTTATCCAATCCATCTCATATGTTGTGATTTTTATTCCAAGGATGTTTCTTGAGGTTTATTGAGTATTATACAAAAATTTTGTATGGTATATCATGAAGTACATGTTGCTTGAGTCGTAACCAAGTTTATGATATTTGTTATTGAAAGAAGTAAAATCGTAGAAATTATTCCTAAATTAAAATAGGATCATGAATCATGTTTATCATATATAAATTGCTAAGTATTCAAGATGAAACCCCCTCTTGAAGTTAAGTGTCCAAATTGTTGCGATATTACTTGATCTCAAGTTAATCTTGTTTTACAATTCATGTTATATTTTTAATGAACTATTAATAATTAGTTTGAACTAATTTAAGCCTAGATCAGAGTCATTAATTTGAAAAGAATGTTTCAGTCTTTCCTCAATTCGAGGCCCAGTAAGGTCATAGAGAAAAGTTTAAAGGATAAGATAAATTTCGCTTGAAGAGGCTAAGACAGTTTTATTTGATAATTTGTTAATTAAAAATATTTTCACTGATTAAGTCAGGAGCAAATGTAAGTTTTTTGAAGTGTTTTTAGCATATAGTGTATTTGGGGTTCAAAGACCTTATCTCATAAACTATGTTTCCGTCCATAAGATTCTTCTAATTCAAACTATTTAAAATAAAATAATGTTCAAGGGCTCAGCAACTTTGTGGTATTGAAATGACTTTCCTCATTTTGAGACCTTACCATGATGAAACTATAGTGTTACCTAATTAAGAAAATATAGTCAATATTTTTACATAGATTAGGGAGTTTCCTTCGTTGGTTCAATCAAAAAATATGACAAAAGTTTAAGAGTCCAATCAACAAAGGATTGAAAAGATGAAGGAATAACTTCCAAAGGTAGGGAAGAAAAACAAGATTAATTTGTTGGTGCATAAATGTCAATTAATAAACACTAAAACTACTCTTTTGGATTTCCATATGGTCTAATAGTTTCTGAACATATACACTAGGATGATGATAATATAATAGATTTAATTAATGATTCATCTTTACTTCCAACAATAATGGCTTCTCCAATGTCTACTCCTGTATTTCTTCTAGTGACACCACAAATGTACTCTTCAATGCATAGCCCCTGATGGGTGTATCAATTTCAATGATTAACTATGTGAATTACACTTCTGGCTTATTGGATCCAACATTGTCTGAGTTGATTGACTGAAATAATGATAATGTAATACTTTATTTAATAATTCGGATTTCAACAATAGTAATTTTCAAGATTCAAACCACAATAACAATTTCTAAGGACCTAGGACCAATCTATCTCTTTTAATTATTAGTATTTTGTATTTCCCTATTGTCCTATAGACTGTCCCCATATTTTACTTTCTTTTTTGGCATATCTAACTTGTGTATAGGACAAAGAAACAAAGATATAGGTGTCTGTGACACAACTTAGACATGCAAGAAAGTAAAAGATAGATACCATCCCTAAGACAATATGGAAATACAAAATATTACTAATTAAAAGAGATAGACTGGTCCTAGGTCCTTAAAATTGTTGTTGTGGTCTGGATCTTGAACATTAGAGTTGTTATAATTTGAATCATTGAAAAAAATCCATTATACTATCATTATTTCAGTTAATCGGCTCATACAATATTGAGCCTAGTAAAAACCAAAAATATACTTCACATAGTTATTCGTTGGCATTGGTACACCTATTAGGGGGTATTCATTGAAGGGTTCATTTATGGTTTCACTATAGGAAATGCATAAGAAGACATTGAAGAAATCATTATTACTGGAGGTAAATTTGAATCATCAATCAAATCCATTATATTATCATCATCCCAATCTATCTCTTCAGACAATGTTGAACCATGCGGAAATCCAACAAAGTAGTTTGGGTAGTTATTCATTGGCATTTCTGCACTAACAAGTTAATCTTGTGTTCCTTTTATACCTTCGGCAGTCATATTTTCAATCCTATGTTGGTTGGACTATTCAATTGTCATCATATCTTTGATTGAACCAACGAGGGAGGCTACCTAATCTTTGTAAAAGTATTGATTACATTTTCTTGATTAGGAAACACCATAGGTTCATCGTGGTAAGGAGTGAAAATTATGGAATCCATTTCAATACCACAAAGTGGTGCTGAACTCATGAGTATTATTCAAGAACTCTTCCAATCTTTTCTTTTATAAGTATTTCAGATTAACTATCAATCAAAGCAATCTTCGCTTATTTTATAGTCATGGATAAAGAGGAGGAAGAGGGGGAGAAATGAATTTGTTTAGCTAGGTATAAAATGGATTTTGTAGTTTTTGTGTATTTCATTGCTTAAGATTGACTCATATTTGTAGAGAAATTTAGCTTCTAGAAATTTTTGAATAGTTTGAATTTGAAGAATCTTAGTTGTCAGTAGTAACTATTATGGCAAAAACATAAATAGGGTGTATTGGATACCAAATTCGATGTTATCATCTTGAAACATATGTAGTTTATGATTTCGATCTTATCCTGACTAAATTATTTCTAGTCAAACTTTTCGAATTAGGAGAATAATTTAGTGAGGCTAACTCCATGTAAGTACTATACACAAAACATGGTCATCGACTAATAACAAATGTATTTGCTTACTAATTTCAGTCATCAAGAAAATTTAAAAATTTTACATGTTTTAATTTATGTATCTCCAAAATTATTTTTTTCGTGGTAATATATTTACAAAATTAAAGATTGAAAGAAGAGAACATTCTAAATATAGACTAAAAATTTTGAAATATCAATTACTATAATATTTGATGTGCCTAAGAATAATTAATTTAATGATTAATTTTTTTTTAGAAAAATATAAATATATTTGTTTTAAATGCTGATATGTGTATTATATAGGTATCACAATGGTTATAGAAGCACATTATAATTTTATTTGGCAGGAAAGATATTTGGTAGAATTTTGTATGTTGCTTTCAAATAAATTAATAATCAAGTCCTTGTTAAATTTGTTTATCTTGCTGTCTGATTCTCACTATCATGTCACTTGACTCACATTGAACAGTTTTTTTTTTAAAGGTTGGGGAGGGTTGGAGAGTTTAAAAAAATGATCTAGGCGCATTTTAGGGGAAACTGCTAACCTGCATCTTTCGCATTCTTTCAACCATGGGAAGGAGGAAGAATACAAGTAAAGGAACAACTGTGGTGGGTAAAATAGTGACACCAGAAATGGCAAGAGATCGCAAAATAACTGCGCTCAAATTTTGGAGCTTCCTACCAGCTATATTTTAGTCGATTGTTGAGGAAAAGGAGGCATACATATCTGAAACTGAATTGGAAACTAGTGTTCATCTCGATCCTTATGGAGGAAGAATCGATGGTTCACATCTTGTAAATCACAAGCGATAATTCTCTGAAGCTGGTATATCATCTCAACCAACACCAGATGCTTAGAGCAATGTGCAGAGTAGTAGAACAGTAACCAAGGTAAGACACTATCGTACTACCCACTTAACACTAAGGATGGACAAAAACGTGTGGAAATAGTGAAGGATTTCAATGAGATGGAAATGCACTAGAGAACTTCTTTGATTGGATTTGTAGTAGGAGATACACCATACTTGAAAACACTAAGACCTTTGTACGCACTAACTGGAAAGAGGTTGAACTCTCTGAGATTATGGTTCATGATAAAGGCTACTTTGTTTTTCGATTTAGCATAATGGAGGAGTGTGATAAAATCCTTCAATAAGTACCCTATACAGTTTGAAATACAACTCTGGTGCTGCAGAAGTGGGAATTGAACTTCGAATTCAAACCTGATAGTATCACTACCATACCCTTGTGGGAGACCCTGCATGGGCTCCCAGTGGGGTACTGGTCAGCTGACGTAATGAGTAAAATCACCAGTGCTATAGGAAGGCCAATGCACACGGATGCATATACTGCTTCAATGTCAACGATATCTTATACAAGGGTGCTAATAGAAACAGATGTATCACAACCCTTGCTAGATAGAATAGACATCTCTACTCCCTATAGTGAATTTAGCAGAGTGTAGAGAATATGAATGGCCTAACTATTGCTACTTATGCATGAAATTTGGTCACTATGAAGAGGATTTCTAGTATAAGATAGAGGAAAAATGGGAAGAAGAGGAATTTAGGAAGTGAAGAACAAAAGAAGGAAATGAAGCACGAATAAACAACCTATACAAAGCTGGAATCCTACAGGAGTGATTGTTCAGGTGAAACCAATGCTGGATCAATTAGCAAAAGAGATAGAAGTAGCAAAGCATGACAAGCTTAGCACCTCAACACAAAGAGGTAAAACTCCTCCTAGGATGCATGTAGAGTCTAATGTGCAAACTAAAAATAGATTTAGTGGGCTTGAAGCAGAACTGAGCCTAGAGAAGGTGACCCTAGGGGTCTTCACCCTCCATGATAGTTGCCATTTGGAATATAAGAAGGTTAAATCAGCCCTTGAAATCAAAAAAGTTTACACTTTATGTTAATAAATAAAATAGATGTTACCGGTATACTGGAGAACAGGGTGAAGGAACATAAAGCAGCAAATATATTAAGGAAGTAGGTGTAGATTGGAATTATAAATATAACTATCCAATGGCATCTAGTGGTAGGATATGGCTATTGTGGAAGAGCTTAGTCAACGTTCATGTAATTGACATTCAAACTCAATTGATGAACTCTATGATATGAGATCAAGCTGGCCAATGCAAAACTAAATTTATAGTGATCTATGTTAAGAATACTAGTAGTCAGAGGGAGGAGTTATGGAAACAACTTAGGATGGTGGGAAGTGCAGTCCAAGGTTGCTGGCTAGTTGGATGAGATTTCAACTATGTATTATCTACTGAGGATAGGATAGGCTCTCCTGTTCTGCCAACAGAAACAATGCCTTTTCACCAATGCCTTGATAGCCTCCAGCTTACAATAATAAGAGCAAAAGGATGTCATTTCAGATTTTGTAATAAACAACATCAAGGGAGTAGAGTATACTAAAAAATTGACTGGTTTTTTGGCAATTTGGACTAGATGAATGACTGCAGTCATGTTGAGGCATAGTAGTTGCTTCCTGGAGTCTCAGATCACTCACCAATACTACTGCAACTAGAGCCTCAACCTCACATGAATCCTAGGCCATTCAGACTTTATAATACTGCACTCAATCATCCAAACTTTTGCAATATCATGAGAAAATCATGGGATCAGCAGCAAGGTGGAACAAAAATGAAACAACTATGGAAGAAAATCAAAGCACTGAGGCATGGAATACATGATTTAAACAACTATATGGAAAACTATAATCAAAAACTAATCAATGCAAGGCATGGACTTGAGAGGGTGCAGGAGCTATTAGTGCATACTCCTCCGAATCAAGAGTTAATTGATCAAGAGAAAAACTCACTGCAGGAAATAAGTAAATGGAGTAAAGTACAGGAAATGGTGCTAAGATAGAAATAAAGATTAACATGGGTGGACAGTGGAGACTCAAATACAAAATACTTCCATGCTCAGTTGAAAATAAGAACTAATAGAAATGCTATCACCTCCATATATGATGCTAATTGAAGGAAATTGCAACAACCTCAGGTTTGGAAGCAGAATTCAAAGATTTCTTCACAAAATTGATGGTTACTAGAGCTTAAAGTCTACGTAGTCCAGATATGGAGGAGATAAGGAAGGACCACTGCCTATACTATCCTCTTACATAAATGTAAGCTAGTGGGATAGGTCTTAGAGTAGAAATATATACAACAATTAAAGGAATTCCTAAAGATAAGGCCTTGGGGTGGATGGCGTCATTGTTGAATTCTTCAATAAGCATTGTCCAATGGTTAAAGAAGAGGTTACTAGTGGCATAAAGGAATTCTTCTAGACAGGCAAACTACTGAAGGAGGTTAGTTGCACAGCAATAACTCTGGTTCGTAAGATCACTTCCCATACTCAAGTGAAAGGCTGCATACTTATTTCTAGTTATACTACAGTGTATAAGATTATTACCAAGGTATATAACTAACATTATGAAGATGGTAATAGGAGATATCATATGCATAATCAGCTTTTATACAGGGAGGGAGCATTATTGATAATGTCTTGTTTAGTCATGAACTCCTAAAATGGTACACTAGCAAGGGGGTCTCTCCTAGATGTGTCATGAAGGTAGATATAAGGAAGGCATATGATTCAATTGAGTGGAGGTTCCTGAAGATAGTGTTTACAGAGTTGGGATTCCCATGTAAGTTTATTCAATGGATAATGGAGTGTATCGCTTTTGTTTCTTATTACCTGATTTTTTATGGTGGTTTAACAAATCTATTTGAGGGTCCAAAAGGAATTAGACAGGGGGGTCCTATGTCCCCTAATATATTTGTGATAGAGATGAAATATTTGTGGAGAGAGTTTGAGCCAATTGATAATGAATAAGGACTTTCAATATCATCCAAAGTGCGAGAAATTAGGAGTCATGCACATCTTCTTTGCAGCTGACTTGCTGTTGTTCTGTAAAGATGATATGAAGTCCATTCGGTTAATCCAAGCTGATTTAACAAGTTTTCAGAGACATCAGGATTGCAAGAAAACAAAGAAAAAAGTCAAATTTACTTGGATGGGGTTACTGATAAACTCGAGCAGGAAATACTAGATACACTTGGATATATTGAAAGTGAAATGACCTTCAAATATTTAGGGTGCCTTTGTCCTAAAAAAAACTGACTATAGCTCAATGTATGCCAGTTCTGGAAAGGATCACAGACAAGATAAGATGCTAGTCAGCCAAGCTTTTGTCCTATGGAGGAAGGACAGAACTGATTAAGTCAGTTCTCTTTGGAGTCCAAATTTACTAGGTTCAAGTGCTGATATTACCTATGATGATCTTGAAGATGATTGAGAAAACTTGTAGGACCTTCCTCTGGACTGGATCAGTATCTAATTCAGGGAAGGCCTTGGTATCTTGGGACAAAATGTGTAGACCTAAAGTTGCAGGAGGACAAAACATAATGAATGTGAATGTATGGAATCAAGCAGTCATCATGATGATTTTATGGACTATTGCTGAGGAAAAGGAATCCTTGTGGATTAAGTGAATTCAAACTTATTATATGAAAGGTCAAAGTGCTAAAGATTTTCCCATTCCTAAGAATGCAACATGGGTAGTAAGGAAGATATTGAAAACAAGAAAGCGTGTTATGGAGGAACAGAATATGCAAGCCAATCTAAGAAGACTGAATTCAGTGGTGAAGTATGAGAAGTTCTCCATTCAACAGATGTATACAAAATTTGGACCAACCTTTCAGAAAGTGTCCTGGAAACATATCGTTCTTCAAGAACATATTCATCATAGGCATAAGCTTATACTATGGCTTGTTGTATGGAGGAAACCAGAAACAGCGGACAGGTTGATCAAATTTGGAATTCGGATCCCAAAGGAGTGTGCTTTCCGTCAGAAATACTGAGGAAACTTTATCTTTTCTTTGGTTTCTCTATCACTAAAGAGTTGAGGAAGAGAATGAATACATGGATGGGATTTTATAGAAGTATAGGGAATTGGCAGGAAAAGCTACAACAGGATGATAGAATAGCTTGGAAGAAAACATACCTAGGTGCAATTGAAAGCTGTGTTTTTGGCATGATAATTGAAACAATTTGGAGGGAAAGAAACATCATCAGGTTCCAATAAAAGTAGACTCCGAGCTGAGGTATGCAAGGAGATAGCTATCCATGCTCATAGTAAAGGAAGGAAAATTGCAAAGTGGAAAGATCAACTAAGTAGGCTCTTGGCACACCTTGACATGGACATCCAGTGTAGTTTTGAAGCTAAAGGACTGTTACAAGTGAATTTAGAGTCTATGCAAGAGACACTATTTGTTTTTCTTTCTTAACAACTTGCAATAGTTAGAACATGAAGTAGTGTGGCCTGTGTAAGTATGTTTGTATAGATTAGATCACGAAATAGGTGGTCAACATAAATTTGGCTATGTATTTTTCAGTTTAGTATTAATGAGAAATTCTGATTTACCAAAAAAGAATCTTTAAATTAGTTTTGAGGAAAATCAATGTAAAATGATTGCAGAAAACACTAACTAAAATAATGTGCTTACACATAGTAGCGAATACTTCTTTTGTATTCATTTTAAGAAAGTACTTAAGAAGAAGAGAAATGATTAATTACATATTGTCTTACTTATTTTTTATTAAATGAGAAAAGATATTTTACTCTGATGAGATATATTTTATTATGGTAACGAAGCTAAAATTTAATCATTTTGATATTCATATTTAAGTTTATCATATTTCTTTCTAGCTAAGGTTTATTTGTAAAATCAAAGTTTAAAAGAAACAACATATTAATTGAGTTTATATTATAGTTTTATTGCGTTAAATTTAATTGTTAAAAGGTCACAAATTAATCCTAATTAGTGAATTCTTTCTCTGAATAAGTTTTATGGTTAGAAAAGCAAGTTCCTTTGTAAAAAAGAAAAACTATTGACTGTTAATTTAGGTTATGTTTAGTGTCATCATTCACACGATTTTTCCATAAACTCATTTTCCCTTATTAATACTCTAGGAAAGTCTATTAGTATATGCAAAGATGTAATGTACAGTACTTGATTTATGCTTTTAAACCAAGCATGAGGTTTTCAGTTATAGAAATTCCAACAGAGAAGTAAAATTGAATAGAAGGAAAGAAAAAGAATGTTTTTTTACTGAGTTTCTCTCTTTGGTTAAAAGTAATGAAGTTGAACTATTTAAGTGAGTTTATTTTTAGCCTCGAGATTTTTAAGCTTTATAATTGTTTCATTATAAAGGGTTAAATATCTTAGTTGAGTTAAAGACGAAGTTTAGTTTATTTTTCATGCATTACATAGGCACCTATCATTTACTAATGTATAGCCTGTTTTTATGCTATTTACATATTTGGATTGTCATGTTTGGACTCCGAATACATTTCGAGTGGTGATTCGAAGCTTGTTAATTCCCTTTAAACTGCTTTCAAAACCTGCAACTGGTGCAGGTAGATTCCTTCTACGCGATCACAATATGACCCCACACGACCGTGACCCATGGTAAAATTATGCTTCATGATCGTGAGCCTAGCTCACTCGATCGCGATGAACAACACCCAATTTACTCTACGTGATTGTGTAAGTGATGCATGCGATCGTGATTGGAAATTTCTAGTATCATACGTGATTGCGTAGTAAGTTTACGTGATCGCTATGAGTAGCGTACCTGGCAATATATATCTTTCTTGCACGACCCCAATCACAATCTCAATAAACACATTCCGTTATAACTCATTTTTTAGCAAAGAACCCTTCCCCAAACAACATTCCAAGATTAAGGAAAGTTCTCACATCATTCCCCATCAATTCCACATGTTTTTGGGTATGTTTTTTTCTCTTTTTATTCTTGAATTTCTTAGTTTCCACCATTAATGGCTCCAAACATTGAAATTGGTAAAAACCTTTCATAATCCGTATATTATTGAGTAGTGCTTCATTAATTAAGTATACATTTCTCCTAGTATTAATTATGCACTGAAATTCCATCATTAAATCCATAAAGATTAAACATTTGACCCTGTTAGGGTCAAATGTGTCTGAGCTATTTTGAAGCCCTTCCCGCACTCTAATTGTGCTCAATTTTGGAGAACAGATTTCTTGTAACGCGGGGAATGCTATAGTAAAGTTTATTTTTAGTTTCGGCGAGCGGGTCCATGAGCCCGTTTTAGGCCCAGATTGAAACTTAGCATAAAATACATCGTTAGACTCGTATTAACATATAGAATACTCTGACACAAGTTTCTAATCATTTAAAGACCGTTTGACGTCAGCCGGAGTAGCATTTGTAGATTTGCAATGCATTATCGTCGGGCGATAGGTAGGCTCCGTGGGGTTATCTCTGGGCTTATAGCTTTAATAATAGAATCCGTGGGTTGGGTATCTAGGTGGATATAGTGACCCTTTACTTTCCTTTCATCTGTTCCATGGTGATATTTATATTTTTGCATTCGATTCATATGGTGTCTGACTTAGAAATTGATTAGAGATACCTGTGTAGGGCTTAGAATTTTGATATTACATGATCATACGAGGATATATATATATTTTTTGATATGTTGTGCATTCATGATATGAGATATTGGGCCTATGGCTCCGATGAGAGTGCATTGAGGTTGGGTCAGTATCACCACATGAATATTGAACCATGATGGCTAGAGGATGATTTTGATAATATAGATGAATGATGACATAAAGCAATAAATGAGAACATTCTAATAATAATATAAGTAATGATCTTTTTACTATTTTCGACTCGACGTGGCATCGAGCACCTAATAATGCACTATTTCTACTTGTTTTAGCCCATACTTTACAACCTGACACTGGGAAATATCAGTTGACAGATTAATGCTACTTGAGTCTGACCTAGAATCGCAGTGGGTACAGTAGCTGGGACTTGTGTTCGTCATCGTACGATAATTAGCACAACCTTTGAGATCTATCACATTTCTAATATTGGACACAAGATACCAATTTATTGAGAAATATTGGTGATACAATAATATACAGGCGTTGAACGTCTTAACTGGTCGAGCAGGGCTTGATGCTACTTTTGATATGAGGCACAAGATACTAGACTTAAGAACCTTGAGGTATTTTTTATGGATTTTGGATGTGAGGATATGATAATGTTAGAATTGTATGTGGTGATGCACCCCCATGGACTTTCCTCCGGCCTTCCACGCGAAGAGGAGGAGAGGGTATATGGAGTAAGGGGATATATATATACACCGGGAATATTTAGGTTAGCCTTCTATGAGTTCTGCCTGCTGGACCTACGGGTACCGTAGGAGATGCGTACACAGGATGTTTATTTCATGTATTCTGTTTACTTTTTGTACTTTTTTTCTTCAGTGTACCCTGACTGAGATGTAAGGCCTACGGTGAGAGTGTTTCATTTGGTGTACATTGTATTTCTTTCTAGGGGACTTGTCAGTGTTTATTTGCATTTCCTGATTACAATTATTACTGTTATTTATTGTTATTGGTTAATTGATACTTCATGCTATATGGGGTTTTGGTGCTTGAGATTATTGGTTGCTTTGACAGCTTGTACTCATACTACATTTGCACATATATAGATCCGAGTACAGGTTCTTGATCGTGATATACAGTCTGTTGTTCATTCGGATTCCATCTACTTTAGAGATTTACGGTGAGCTTGGCTTCCGACTTTTACCTGTCTCTCTTCTGATTTGACTTACTATTTGATCTCCATGTATTTTAGAGATACAGTTGAATTAGACCTATTTTAGATTTATTATTTATGTACTTAGTGGTTCTTTTGACACTGATATCGGGTTTTGAGTATTTAATTAATTCTTAAACTTTAGCATTTTTTATCTTATTATTGTTATCTTATTTGTGCTTTCCGCATTTGATA
>JBDJHY010171160.1:286-12326 GCA_039654485.1 Withania somnifera
CCATTATACTAAATATTCCATCCATTTGGATGCAGCTAAGATGTAAAGTGATTTGAGACAACTTTACTAATAGATTTGTATGAAGAAGGATATTTAGAGTTTATATCTCGGTGCTTGAACTGTCACCTACTTAAGTTTGAGCATTAGAGACCCGTGGATTGACGCAGTGGCATTCTATTATCGAGTAAAAATGGGATCATATCACTATGGACTTTGTTTTAGGGTTACCACATTCCTTTTGAAGTTCTAAATTAGTTTCGGTTATTTTTGATAATTTGACTAAGTCTTCCCACTTCATACAAGTTCATACTTCCTATAGGACAGAGAAGTTAGCTTAGATTTATCTTAGTGAGCTGGTTCATTTGCATGGGGTACCAATATCCATCATTTCAGACCATGGTACTCAATGTACTTCTCAATTTCAGAGAACTATTTAGTGAGATATGGTTACAGAGTTTTATCTTGGCACAACTTTTCACCTGAAGACAGATGATCAATGCAAGAGGAGTATTTAGGTCCTAGAAGATATGTTATGATCTTGTGTTCTTAATTTTGGGGTTTCTGGGGAACAATACTTAGCCTTGGAAGATTTTGCATATAATAATAATTATCATTTCAGCATTCAGATGTCTTTTTTAAGGCCTTATATGGTTTATGGTGTAGATAGACAGTGGGTTAGTTTGGTGGTTTTGAGTCTAGATTGAAGAGTACAAACTTTCTTCAGGATACCTTAGATAAAGTTCCTGTAATCTAGAATAGACTTCGAAAAACCCAGAGTAGGTAGAAGATCTACATAGACTATAGAAATCATGCCTTGGTGTTTAATGTTGGTGATCATGTGTTCTTACAAGTATCGCCCATGAAGGGCGTGATGAGGTTTAGGTAGCGGGCAAGTTTAGCCCTAGGTATATTTAGGGATTTTGAGATTTTTCAGAGAAGTGTTGCTTATGATTTAGCCTGCCTCTAATATTTTTAATTATGCATCTGATTTTCTTGTATCAATGTTACGACGGTATGTTCCTGATGAGTGTCATATACTATGGTTTAATTGAGTGCAGTTGGGTGAGAGTTTTACCTCTGTCGAGGGTTTAGTATCCATTTTGGCTAAAGATATTAGGAGATTGAGATCTAGAGAGATTCAGGTAGTGAAGGTTCAGTGGAAGCACCGCCAGTTGAGGAGGCTACTTGAGAGACCGAGAGTAAGATGCAGTCACAATACCCACAGTTGTTTGAGCCTTCAAGTATCCCCTTTCTCTAGCTTGCAAGGATGAAAGTCTTTTTAGTGGATATAGTAATGACCCTTAAGGTTATTTTGGCATTTTTTGCGCTTTTCTAGCATCTTAAAGCTTTCATATAGTGGCCCCAAGTCATTTATGACTTGCTAAAATTGGTGGTTCGGTGTTCGGATTGTCTGATTGGATATTTTTAGTTGTTTTCCTATTTTAGAGACTGAACTTTTGAAATCATTGACTTTAGTTGACATTCTTTGAAAACAAGCCCAGAATTGAATTCTGATAGTTCTGTTAGCTTTGGAATATATATTTTGGTCTAGAGAGACTCTTGGTTTGGATCCAAAAGCTTTTTGTGTGGTTTTATCTCTTTCAGTATGTTTTTTCTTATTTTAGAGTTAAAGGTTAGACTTTGGTCAACTTATGATGATCAAAGGATTGGATTGAAAATCTAACTGCACTATTAGCTCTAGAATATCGAGTTTAGTTTAAGTTCATTGTTGGTTTGGGTCCCGATCTAGCCGGTTCCATTTTGAGTTTTTGATTGGAATTATGAAAATTTAGGTCTAGGCTTGACTTTAGTCAATATTGTGTCAAAATGATCTTGGATAAAAGATTTGTCTATGTCATTGAGTTTGGAATGTCATTTCCATGCAATTTGCATATTTTGTTTATGTTCATTGGTTTTTGAAGTCATTCCAAACCTTCATTGGGTGATTTATGATTGGTTGGCTTCAACTATCTCAGCTGTTACTGGTGTATCCACGCAACCTTCTTTGCTATCGCGACCCTTGTGGACATGATCACATAGTAATGATTTCTTGACCATCACGATCATAACATCTAGTTATGAGATTACGTAGGTCTGATTCTTTCTTCCTTCTGTGTTATTGTGGCGTAGAGCCATGCGATCACGTGATGCAGTTGTCTCCTTCTTTGCGATTGTGAAGGTCTAAACCTTGGAGTCATACGATCGTGAACCTCTTCCCATGCGATCGGGTAAAATGATCCCTGACGATATATAAACTTAACTTGAATTTGGGTTCCAATTTCTTTTTTTTTTACTCAAAATTAATATTTTTTCAAATTTTTCTTCATCGGATTTTACAAGCGAGTTTGGGAATCATTTTGTCTTCAGTTATTGGTAAGTTTTCACTCCAAAGTTCTGGAATTTTATCCCTAAAATTCTCATAGTTTTCCCAACTCTATTTTTCTCTTTCTGAATTGCTTTAAGCTTATTCTTGACTCCATTTAAGCCTAAATTGTGGCTACGTGTTCCTTATATTGAGAGAAACCCATTGATATATTCATTTTAGAGTTTTAGGTTCCATGGGTCCATTTTGACTAGAATTTAGACTCAGCTAGAATCCTGACAATATGAGTACCATTTTTTTTCTTTTGACGTGTAGGTTACTGTTTTGATAGTTGCATATTCATTTGGAGTTGTTTGAACCAGTTTGAGTTGAGATTCAGTAATTGTAAAGATTTTCTTCGGACAATAAGTAGGCTACGACTTATTGATCTTAGACTTGGCATATATTTGATATAATTGTAATATATAGTACATTTTTAGGTTACATTCTATAGGTTGGTACCTTTTACCCCTGTCAGCTTCTTTCAGTTTGATTTTCTTGGTTTTCGCTTTGATAACTGTGATAAAATTATAGATTACCCATTTGTGGTGCTGAGTTGGCCTTGTATTGACTCTAAAATATGGTACAATAGGTTATTAGGAATGTCTATGAGTACTGAGCATTGATGACTGATTATTAGTTACTATAGAAATTATTCGAGCCTGTGTAGAGACAGTAGGATGTTGTGGATATCTTGGTTGTGGTTGTCTACGACATTGTTATGAAAATTGTTTTTCTTACATTAGTTTCGACTATTTTATGGGAAAAAATCCAATATCAGCGATTTGAAACCTTTCATGGCTTCAAGGGCCCATTTTCAGTAATATATGATTAAAATGGACATAGATTGTAGATTTTGAATGAACTTTTGAGAATAAGAGATTAAAGACGGCTTTTTCATTATTTTTGAATTGATACTAGACTCGCTGCACCCAAGTTCTAGACATTGAGTTTTATACTTATTTTAGACCTAGATGAGGCCAGATAATGATACTAAGATTTTATAATCTTAAGATAGGCTCGCATGGTAATCGAAAATTGTATGTGCTAGTGGCCTTCATGGACATTGTCAGTCTAGGATTACAGGTAGTGGAGGAGGGGTATATGATGGAGTAGAGGTATACAAGAGAGTTATTCTATGGATCCTGATTGCAGGTACCAGAGGAGGAAGGTTTTTACCGAATCATATCATATCATTCTACATAGTTCTACCTTGTTTGCTTTTTTCTGCTTTCTGATTGTATGGGTGACTGAATGGTTTTGTTTTCACTTGTTTGTATCCCTTGAGTGTATGAGTTCTCATGGGAATTGTAGTTACATTTACTCATAGTTGTATCAGATTCTCTTATTAGATGTTGGCTACTTCCATTAAGTTCTTTCTTGCCTTGTTACTGTTTCATGCTAACCGCTATTGTTTGCTTTACCTTTGGTTCTATAATTGAGGTTACCAGTATATCCCTATCCCTATATTTATCTGTTAGTTGAGCATGGACTCTGGTATGTATCTATTCTTTTTATCTGAGTCTTCGATTACTGATAGCTAGCTTTATGAACTCAGTTATCTGTTTCATAATCTGTTTAGATAGTTCTTTCCTTTGTTTGTTCTACTTGATTGATTTTTGCGACCTATTCCTTGCTTATCTACCTATTTATTGCTTTTTTCCTTATATGCACCTAGTTCACATACGATGTCTACTGGGTACTTGATTATTTTTTTCTTTTTGATACTTATACTACACTCTGCATCGTTCTTGGTGGAGATCCTAATACGAGTGGTCATCATTGATTTTGAGTTTGTGCATTGATTTTGAGGAATTCAGAGGTAGGAGCGAGATCTTGGCGACCGGAGCTGGCTTCATCTCTTTTATTTTTTTTATCTTCTGCTACAATTGTACTTTTGGAGACAAACTATGTAATTTCCTTTTGAGATTTTTAGTGTTCATGTTCTTAGTGGCATATTGTACCCGCCAGTTTTTAGGTTGGTCCTGTTCTTTTATTCAGTTTTCATTTTAGCTTCCACATTTCTCTTCTTGTCTCTATATATTTATTATTTTGTTGTGTGGTGGTCCAATATTTGCTATTCCAGACTACGAGTTGGTTCGCCTACACGTGGGATTGTAGTTACCATCCTGGCCTAATAAATCGGGCCGTGACAAAATTTAGACACTTAGAAGTTGATGAAAATTAGCGTTTGTCTACAATGTCTTTTCTGTAGTTAGTTTTAAAATTAACTTTATATTTAAGAAACTTCTTAGGATTTTTTTCAATTAATTTTGTAGATGGTCAATTTTAAAGAAAAATTATTTTAAATAAGAAGAAATTGGAGACTTTTAATATAAAAGGTTAATATTTTATATTCCTTACCATATACTTTTAATAGTGTCACGATTGCGAAGATGAAATTCCTGCAATTTAAGGTGTCTTTTCTTAACTTCAATCTGATTTTAAAGTTATGTAGTAATAGTTGTCAATATATTTTTTGCGGAGGAAAACTTATTGTAAGTCGAGGTAGGTTTTTAAAACTTCTATCTGATCTTAAAGTTAATCTAATAGATGTTCATATATTCTTGACTCACAATACTAGGTGCCGATTTTTTATTTTTTCCGATGCTATTCACTATTAAAAATAAAATTCTACCTACGAAATTCTTTGTTAAATGGTCCATAGCTTACAATTTTCATACCATTAGATATTTGTTTAATGAAACAAGTTAAAGGTGAATATAATTATCCAAAATGAAATTCTTTTTTAATTAACACTAGACATGGCCTGTTCAGAATTTCCATAAGGTATGGACAGAACGATTTGTCCTAATTCATCCAGAAGAGACATTAATTATTCTAATTTTTTTATGCCAACAATACGTTTTCAAATTGTTTGAATTAGTTAATAGTATCCTTTTACACTAACGGACTGTTACTCCTTGCAACTTATTAATTAAAGGAGTATTTATTTAAAAATTGATAGAACAATTACTTTTTATCAATTGCAATTTGAACAAAAAGATTACTTACAACACAAGTGTAGTATATACTTGGAATACTATTGATTTGTAGTGAACCGCTTATTAGCATATATACGACTTCACAATTTATCTGTCATGACCCAAAACTCGATTATAATGGTACATGTCCTAAATTGCCTAGAAAAGTAAGCCTAACAATAACTACAAAGGGTAAATGCGTAAAATAATGAGTCCGGAGAAGAAGAGAAGGTACAATATGATAATCCAACTAATAAACCACCCAGAATTAGGAGTCATCATTTACAAGCCACTAAATAAGATAAATACAAATCTGTTACAACCAAAGGTCTCATATGTCTCTAATTCTCAACAAAAATAGAAATAAAGATATAGATAGCAAAAGTCCATGGTGCCTGCTGGACTACAAGCAGCTACCTCTGGATCTTTCAAATGATAGCCTGGGACTTCAATCTAAGGAAGGCAAATCAGGCTGCTCATCCGTGCCTAAAGCAACTCTTTTCCATATGACCTACACAAGTGTATAACAGTAAGGGAGAAGTATCAAAATACAATAACGGGTACTTAACAAGTGCCACTGGAAGGCTCTTAAACAAAGCAGTGATGAGCACCAACTACCCAGACAACCCAACCACAATCCTCCTACAACATGAAACTACAGACAATAAACATAACAACAGTTTATAGTTATAGATATGTGATGTAGGGGATAACAATAATAAAGCTAACTACTCAGCAGAAACCATCAATAATGGTGCAAAATAAGCTAATGAAGTTTCAAAAAAAAAGTTCCATGGACTATTATCGCAATGAAACATCAATATCACCTTTTAAGGTATCTCAAAAAATAAGTGTCAAAATCAATCAGATAATTGAAACCAAAACAATTAGAATTACCAAGATCTCACCCTCGACCTATCCAAGTGTTGTCTTCCCCCATTGAGTCAACTTACAACTCTTGAGAATATCCCACTAATCGTACCACAAGTCACGGAGGGTGTCCATCATCACTTATATCATTTTTCAATACATAAGTCCACTCGCGATAAGAATGGTACTTCTGATGCTACCAAAAAATATACTTGTGGACAGAATTCTAAAAGTAATAGCCTAAGGTAAGAGAGAAATCTACTCAAGTTTGACATCTATGTCAGTCCCTAACGCACAAGCCCATTCGTGATGGTACATCCAACGCTGCCGAGAAATGGACTTGTAGGATAAATTTTAAAATTACTAGACCAACATCAATATTGTGCTTATAACCTGTACATAATCTCATAAACCAATGTATAACTATCATCTAAAACCAGTCCATACCATTCTTTAGCACTCTACTCAGTCTCCATCACACAAGTCCAACCGCAGTAGAAGGATACACCCGACTCCTTCGAGAAAAGGACTTATGGGATGGATTTTATAATGGGTAAGCTAAGTTAAAGGATTATATCGTAAATCAATCCATAATTATCTAGTATCTATCACTAGTCTATTCAAGAGTAGGTCTTTCTTCTCAAGTTAAGCCATGACTCTTGGGAAAATCCCACTTGTTATACCACTAACTCGGGTAAGGAGTCCTTTACACCCATATCAGTTCTAAACACACAAGTCTACCCGCGATAAGAATGGAACATCCGAAGTTGTCGAGAAATATACTCGTAGGATAGGTTCTAAAATAATAGACCAAAGTAAACAGTAACCAACCAACATAATTGTATTTCTTGTCTATCTCAAATACATGAATTATGATCTTTCTCATTCACTTATCATAACCAGGAGTCCTTTACTTATCACGGGGTCACAAGTACTACAATAATAAGGAGGCAGCATAATGTCAATAATCGGGCTATGCCCCATAAGGCTAAATCAGATACCCGCACCGGAATGTGACACCCCATCCAATTATATCATGTCAAAAATTCGTAATTCAATCTAATTATATCATGCCAGAATGTGATAACCATATAATCATAGAAATACTAGTAAAGAACTCAACCCTTGCTTTATATAATTAGAATTTATATAACCATATCAAAATCAAAAATTCAAAAATAGTTAAAATATCATAAGTAAAGAAGGATGTGGCATAACGAGAGTAATTTATCAACAAGTCTCAGATGGGAAATTCATCAAGTATAACATCAATTTATGAAACGAAACCCACACGGGGGTGTAATCACCAATCAATACCAACCAAAACCTCACATGGATGTAATAATAATTAAAGAGTCATATCAAATCAATCAAGGCCATTCTTGGACCTAATATCTAACAAAGAATACATCAAATGCAAATAGTCTCATTTGGACATCTCAAAAGTCATAAAATATATCAAATCAATTGATACCTCAAATAATCAAAAGGATTCATAACCATTTCTTTATTTTAGTCCTCTATGCTTGACTTTAGTATCTGAATGAATACTCATCACTTCACCCACGCGGACACTCTTAAATATTTTCCATTATTTCTAATTACTAGGAACCAACACATAAAAGCCAAAGATTCTTTGTAGATGAGTCAAAAACCTCCACTTGCCTTAAAAGTGAAGAAAATAATTAATCGTCAGTCTTATATTTGTGTAGAGCCTCTAAATCCATGAAATCTAATTAAATATGAACTAAGAATGGAATATAAATAATAATACCCATAATATTATTTTTAAAATCGGATCTAAAATTTCCTTTAAAAATCATAACCGAAGCATAAGGCTAAATCCAATTTTTTTTTCAAAAATCATGTTACTCATGTTTTGAGGATCTCAAATATTAAAATTTCATTGAAAATAGAGTATAAATTGACCTTCAAAATCCAAAACACCAAATCTAGCTTTTATCCTCCCTAAATTTACACTTTGAAATCAAAGATTTTGATGTTAGCTTCCTTGCACCATCTTCACTATTTGAACATCTCTTGTCTTGATTAAAACAAGACTCTCAATTTCCTCATATGTAGAAGCATTCCACCAATCTTCCTTAGCATCCCCATTACCAAGGTCATCAAAGATAGGATTATGGTATTGGATCTCATGTCACTTTTAGGATAAGTTTTGGTTTAGTAGTTGGTTGGGTTCTTGGATGATGCATGTGATACAATTTATCATGTTTCATCACTCAAGGATTGGGTTATCACAACGGAATGATACTTTTGTGGTAGGTGATATGATTGTGAAGGATATGGGGAATGAACTTGGTTCACATTGGTCGGATGGTCATGTATTTGATTGTTGGGTTTAGGTAGGTTTAGGGTTTCTTGTGATGTACAAAGGATAATTTTTCCTTGAACCTCCCACTTAGCTCCAATCTATCCATCTCCCTAGGCATTGCAAATGATCTCCTTATACCCACCGACTCTTTCAATAACCCATGTAACCTTGTCTCCTTGGTGTCACTCATACCTCTATACTTTCTTGATTTGAATAATAATTTTCACAAGGCGAGGGGAAATACCTACTCTCACTACTTCTCATGTCATCTCTATACTCCTCCGAGGTTGCATAAGACCTATGAACAAACTCATTGTACCTCGAATTGTCCTTAAAATTATGTAGTGAAGTGTGAGGACTTTCCTCTTCACTACCATGCTAATAACCATGTCCATCTACTCTGTAATAATCTTGATAAGACTATTCTACTTTATCTTCGCTCTCGGAGTAGTATGCCACATCATCATATTGATCATAAGCACATGGACCAACATAGTCCTAGAGGAATTCATCATCAAATTCATGGACTTTATTCCCATATTGTTTGTCTTTAGAGCCATAGGAACCATCATCATGTGTGTAAGTACCATCATGGCTCTCTTTGCATAAGAGTCATCATAGTACTCACAAGATTCTCCATCAGTCCCATGAGCTTCGTCTTCGTATCCATAGCTTTCATTATCATATTCAATCTCACTCATGTAATCTTATCCGAATCTATGAAAGGCATTTTTCTTATAATTCTTTATGAGTACCTACAAAATGAGAAAATAAGTTAGTAATAAAAGCTCTGTTGAGTAGAATACCCACACTAGAAAGGAGGGAGGTTGAATAGTGTGGTCGCTTTTTCAAATCTTTTTAAATTCTTCAAGTGAATCTAAATTCAAACACAAGAATACAAGAATGGAGTGGTTCGTCCAACATCTTGCCTATGTCCACTACCTAAGTTCTTCTTGACTTAGGATTTCCACTATCACAAACAAATTACAATCACTTTCTAGCTAAGTGATAACTCTTATAATTCCTTGATTCTTGGTTCAAGAGAGACCTTCACACTCAAGTTGGAAACTAATCTCAAGTTCCCCAACTCTTAACACTCACTATCAATCTTTATAATTTAGAAAAATAATTAAGAACAAGTAGTACAAATATTGAATATATGAAATAAATAACAAGAACTTTGTACTCAAGAGTAAATGGGTATAGAAGGCTTTGATCTTAAGAGAATAAAGTCACAAAGTGTTAGGAGTTGTTCAATTCTATTTTTCTATCATCCTAGATGGTTATTTATACTTTTCTAGATATTGGAGCCATTGTGAGAGTAACTGTATCCGTTGGACTTGAATTAATGAAGCATCAAATGCTTCTGACAGCCTCTTTGGTCAACCAAGCTTCTCCCCTGGTCGAGTAGTGGACCAGCTTTAGTCGACTAAGCCTTGTCTCGATCGACTAATTGATTTCCAGAATCTAACACTTGCTTTAATTACTCAACTCTCGACTAATGACTCCCCAACTATCTGATTGAGTCTTCCATTTGATAACCAAGTCTTGTGATCAAACTAGTCGTTGGAGGATTTAATGTGCTGAATTTGTCCTTCAATTGGCGACTAAGTCCTCAACTTGGTCGACTAACTCCCTGAATAGAAAGTGATCTGCTTCAAATACTGGTCAACTAAACTTGTGTGTTGGTCGACTAAGTCTCCTCATTGGCCGACTAACTCCTTGCTTTGGTCGACTAAAGAAGTGTCCACCACATCTTCTGTCCAGTCAACAAGTCGACTAACTTAAGCCCTTGGTCGACTAAGTCTTGCACTTTGGTCGACTAACACACCAAGCAAAGCCTTCAAAATGACTTTATGTGTCCTTGAAGTTCCCGATAGTTGCTCGACTAAGATACCTTTCTTGGACACACTCCTAGACACACTTAAACTCATTTTTGCACTTGTAAACACTTCCTTAACATTAAATCTTTATCTTAATGTTTTAGTCATCAATCAAAAAACATAAAGGGACAACTTGTGAACCACCCTTGGTCCAACAAGAAGATCATCTCAGATAATGGGAAATAGTTTGTAAGCTACCCATTCATATTATAGTGCGAAGAGATGAAAATCATTCAATAATTCACCTCAGTAACACACCCTCAAGCGAGCGGGCAAGTTGAGGTCACAAATAGGACACTGCTACAAGGTTTCAAAGCAAGGCTAGAAAAAGCCAAGGGAGATTGGGTAGAAAACCTATCTCATGTACTATGGGAGAATAGAACAACCCCAAGAACATCTAATGGGGAAATCCCATTCAGCCTTACATACGGAACAGAAGCAGTGATCTCAGCCAAGATAGGAATGCCCAGCCTGAGGTCATTATATTATTCTGAATGAGAGAACAAAGAAGAGCTCATGTTGAACCTCGACTTCCTGGAGGAGATAAAAGAGATAAAAACTATTTCTGAGGCAAGATACGAACAAGCTATGGCTAAATACTATAACGATAGAGTAAAAAATACCCAATTTAGCCCAGGCCAGCTGATCCTGATACGAAATGAAGCCAGCCGAGCAGAAAAGCTGGAAAAGCTTGAGGTAAATTAGGAAGACCATTATCAGATAATTGAAGCTTTTAACACAGGTAACTACAAATTGGCAAAGCTAGATAGTACTGAAATACCCAAAACCTGACATTTAAGTAATTTATAAAGATTTCATCAGTAATACATGTAGTTTCTTATGATTAAAATTATATGTGTTATGTTTATTGTTTATGATTGTCCATTTTACGGATATTAATCGGTGTAAAAAGCATAAAAAAAACCCCAGTCTAAGAAAGGCCATGCAAAAATTATGAATTAAATCAAACTTAGGGACCACTCTGAGCTCGGTTCGGCAGAATGCCGTAAAAAAACATGAAATAAATCAACCTCCAGTAGAATGCTGCAAAAAATTATAAAATAAATCAACCTCAGCTATGATAGATCGGTTTGACAGAATGCCGCAAAAAATTATAAATTAAATCGACCTCGTCAAACAAGAGATTGATTCGGCAGAGCTCCACAAAATTACAATTAAATTTACCTCGTCAAATGAGAGATTGGTTCGGCAAAATGCCACTACATACGAATTAAATCGACCTTTGATACGAGAGTTTGGTTCGGCTAAGCGCCGCAAGTTATAAACTATATTGACCTCAGGTATGAGGATTTGACTCAGTCAAAACACTGCTATAGGCGAATACATACAGATAATGCGCCAACATGTGGCAGAAGAAAGAATACCATAAAAACTAGATATGCAAATAAAGTCATTTTGTTTAAGGTTATGCATTCATTTATATAAGAGTATTCCTACTTATCACGGTATGCTAATACTTTTCAACATAATTATCCAAACCCATGACCTCGTGGGGTTTGAGACGGTCTACTATGGCCCTAACGCAAGTATGATGTCTGAAGAGGCAACTGAAGAAGGGTTTCGCTGACTTGAGATGCCTTGCAGGTTA
>JBDJHY010171170.1:0-12326 GCA_039654485.1 Withania somnifera
CTTTAGTGGTGGATTGAGGTAATGGTATCCCAGGGGATTTTGTAAGTCTAGTTCCATGGTTCATTTCGGATCTTAGTCAGTTGATGTAACCGTGAAAACTTGATCCTTGTAAATGGATATGGATATGGTTTTTTCTATAATTTCTTGTGTTAGGGCCAGTGGTTGATGTTCGGTTGTGATCCAGTGTCTTGATCGTATTCCTTTTGTGAAATTATGTGGTTTTAGGTTTTGAGTTAGGGACTCTTAACTTTGGAAGGTTCGGAGTAGTTGGAATTCAACTCTGTTCTCAATTTGTGATGTTTATGGGTTTCAGGTACTTAGCTTTTGGGTGACGTGTTGACTTGATTTGTTTCACAGGGTTGTTATGAGACAATGATATTTGAGCTTACATTCGTAACTTAAGGCTTTTATCAATGTATGGGTAGTGTATAGAGCACCTTGGGGAGATTGTTTCCTTGCATTTTAGACATCTCTTTTTGGGATTATTACGGTTGATTTTACGATTGATGGATTGATTTTGATAATCGGGGTTTAGATAGTTACTGGTATTTTAGTTTCAGGCAAGGAGTAGGGTTGGCCTTTCGCTCAAGGTCAGTGTCCATTTATGGTACCTATTGTTGTTGATTTCCGATCAGTATGAGTTCCTTTTTGTGATGCTGTTGTCGTTTATACCCAAGGAGCTTGAAGTGTTGGGATATCTCCTGTAGGATTTCATTCAGTTTTTGACGGCCCGATATGGACATGCATTAGTACTTGTAGTACCAGTATTGATGATTGGTTCAGACCATTCCTTGTGAGGCCATTGTGCCAGATATTCCATACGTCTGGGCATGTTAGAGATGTGTAGAGGATCTTGTTTCATTCATATTTAGGAGGTCCATTTCTATTGTGAGATCCCAATTTTTATTATTTTAAAAAACAACACCTAATTAATTTATTGGTTTTCTAAGGACAGTGTGTACTAATTTTTCCATCCACAGACTGACAACCAATGCGAGCAGATTATATGGGTGCCTTAAAATATATCGAGGGCTTGTGCCCTTGATTTTTGAAATGATTTATTTTGACATTTTTTATATATTCATATGATGATAGTCTCTATTCTAGTGTCCATAGGATGTCGTGTGTGGATTGATTCCCGATCTTTAAGTTACCAACAGATGAGATTCCAGCACCGCATTCCAGGTGGTGTGTTGCAAAGACTTCCTATCCCTGAATAAAAATAGGAGAATTTTATCATAGGGTTGTTGTGGATTCTCCCATAATTCTCGTGGTCACGATTATACATGGTCATTGGGGATCGATTGGATAGGTCCGCTGACTTTCTACAGGCTTCATCTTCTTGGTATGCCGAGATATTTGATGCCTTGTATGTTAGAGATACCCTTTGTCTACATAGGGGTGCCAATTTCTAGTATATCAGTTAGAGGTACTTCACCTATCTCAAGGAACGTACAAAGTAAGATGGGTACAACAATAGCTTTGACTGCTAACATTTTACCTACAGACAAACATGTAACCAGAGCAGACCATTCAAGTACTCCAGGATAGGTTTTGGGTTTGTATTTTGGTTTTGGTGGTAGCGGGGATCAACATTTGACTTAAGTAGAGTTTTTCTAATGAAAACTATCATCCTAGCATCCAGATAGTGCCATTCAAGGCTATGTATTATATGTGTTGCAAATTACAGATTGGTGGGTACAACAGTATTGATATTTGACCTTAGACGTCTAATTTTATTCGACATACTACTGAGAGAGTCAGATTTATAAGTTTAGGCTTCAGATTGTATAGAGTAGACCAAAGACCCACTCAGATTGGAGGCTTTGTTTCTTGAGTTTAGTGACAAGGAATTGTCAATTTTGGGCTCAATTGGGGCCTTATGAGATCACAAAGAAGATTAGTGGGGTTTCCTGCAAATTATAGACCTACCTTTAGATTTAGTGGCAGTATAACCTATTCCATACACATCTCGTGCTTAGTAGTTATATATACTAGATTCATCTCGTACATTTTATCACGAGTCAGCTTAATTTGACAACTTGTTAGTTTGTGTGGGGCACCTTGAGGTAGCTATTAAGGAATGTTGTTGGCGGATCGGGTTCAGAATTCTCTAACATGAGAGTTTGTTAGGCGCGTGGTACAGTTGAGAAGGTTAATGGGATGCTGAGAAGTATCTTCTGAGTTATTGTGGTTGTGTTTATTTTAATCTTCGGGTACCATTTCCTTCTTAACTTTCACAGATGAAAGTTTCTTTAGTGGTGGATATTGTAATGGCCCTCAGGGCCACCTGTGATTCCCGCGAATTCTAAGTGTTTAGAGTTGTAACTTCCCCAAGTCTTTTATGACTTTTTGGTACCAATAGGTTGGATCCCTATCATTTTTACAATTTGAACTCCTTTATAATTATAGCTTTTTAGGGCCTTACTCAGCTCATACGATTCTAAATAGTCTTTTCGGTGATTCCGTTAAGTTTGAATATCGATTACATGAATATTACATATTGGAGTGTTAGAATCGAACTCTATTTATATTTTGGGTGCTTTTTAAAAGTTTTTCAAAAATCCGTCAGAGGAGGTGCACGCAGACCAATTTATCGGTTGGTCGACAGTCTTTATATTATTATCTTCTTCACAAATTTTTTTGATTATTTCTCATTTTCATTTCATGGATACTGATCCTTGGAGCTTCCTAAAGTTCTTCTGAGGGTAGATATTTAAGTTTTAATCCATAGAATCATGTTGCGCTGGTTTTACAATCACTTCTACTGGTTAATTCTTTGTTTTCATTATTATATAAACTTCTCGGCCTTATATCTTTCATTTTTACTGTTAAATTCAGCCCTATTTTTTACCATATAATGTATGAGCTCTGCTCTATGTGTTGGTATAAATATTCCTTTTTGGAGCTAGTAGGGTTGAGCTATGCTCTACGTGTTGCTAAGAGTATTCTTTTTCCAAGATGTTAGGGTTAACAGACCCGTTTTTAGCTTGGATTTTGACCGTGTAATTTATATAGCAGTATGGGTCTTATTTTACTCATATTAAAACATGAGATACATTTTTTCTAACCTCGTGCAATTCTGAGTTTCATACAGGATTGTTGGATATTCAGGCATGCTTCTCGAGGACATCGTCGGAGTCTAGGTAGGCTACTGTATACTTTCTTCAGACTGAGTATTAGTGTAGTCTATGTATGGTAAACCGCTACTTACCCATGGCCTACCTAGCTGGATTACTAGAAAGCCCCTGATATTCTTATTCTTCTGGCCTATGGCCTGCCTAGATGGCTTGTAGCATAACTACTTACCCAGGGGATATAATGCCTTACTCACATGTTTAATACCGACTCTGGAACGTAGTATGGTTGTGTGAGGAGTAACACTTGGGATGCATATTGATATACACTAACTCTGGACTGTCGTGGAATTTCCCCAGTTCTGTTGTTATCGTGGGCTTTATGCAATCGATCAGATTAGATATCCCTTCAACACAGGTCATCGATAGGATCTCGGAGAACCAAGGTTTGGGATTATACAAGTGATTAGATCTTAGTAGTTAAGCCCTCATTTAGGTGGTGGCTTTAGAGCTAATCTAGGTAAGCTAATTCTTTTGTGTTTTGCCTGAGATGTTATGTGCGATTAGGGAAGGTGTGGATGCTTTGGGCCATAGATCGACAGGTGAGGCTTTACTAATTAGTTAGCAACCTCATATGATGGAATTGTGCTTAGATGAATATCACTTTGCTGGGTATTTAGTAGTCCTCTGTGTTGACATCATGCCTTAGCCAGGTGCGATCTTAGGAGTGAGTTGTTTTGGACTGAGCTATGATAGCTCTATTTTTTTTCCCTCTATGGTTGTGTACTTGGATCTTAACGGGCTCCTTATGGGAAGTTTTGACATAGTTGGCTTGATTACTTATGGTTCAGGACAATAGTTGGGCTAGGGGAGGATATAACTTGTGACTAGGGCTTGACAACCATCCTATGGATCCTGGTTAGCAGCCTTAGACCAAATTAGTGGACGGTTGATTGGTTCTGTGTAGTGAGCATGCATTAGACATTTTTAAAGGTAACTTGATTTCAATTGAGTAATAACTGGGAACTGGTTTTACACACACATATATACACTTATATCGTACACGACATCGCTCATGGGCAGTATACGGATAGTTTCTCACACAACTTGAAGGTTTTTTTTTACATTATCACTGTGATTTTAGGATATTGCCTATACCATCGTAGTTGGGTCTTACTGAGATATGGATTTTGTAAATATGGACACACTTGTTTTCCACTGAGATATGATAAACAGGCTAAGCCTGGTTTTGGCCTTTTGGCCCTAATGACTATGGCACTAATTTGTTTTTATGAGGATTTAGTACATAGGGTTGGATCCCTCCATGGACACGACTGGGTCTCCATGCCTGGGGTATGTTGCATGGCTGGGGAAGGGGTATACTGGGGTAGGTTGGGTAAGTATACGAGGAATATTCCATAAGTACGCTCCTGGCAGAATCATGTATTGGGGAGGGTGCGTAGGAGCACTATTTACTTTTCATCACCCCTTTGCATTGCATCCTTATGCATTAATTTATACCTTCCAGGACTTATGGGGGAGGGGGAGTACCCATTAGGTTATTTGGTTCCCTAATTCTACCTACCGATAGAATGGGGTACCGCTCGGGTTTTTTTCTAGTTTACTTTGTTTGTTGCTTTCTGTCTCTTGAAGGTACTATTTGTACACTTGTTGTGATTGCCATTAGCTTAGCTGGTTGATGGGTTTATACTCAGTTGTTGCTCCTTCCTTGTGTTTTTTGTTACATTGGAGATTTAGGTATGTGTCACATTCGTTCATGGTTTGTTTGTGACCCAAGTTATGTACTGTACTTTGTTAGTAGCTTTCTTTAATACCTATTAGTCGATACGGCACACACTGACAGCTAACCCTTCACTGCACTTACTAGTTTTCATTGTAGTTGCCCTTCCTGTCATACATATGTGCCATTGTCTTATTTTCTTTTGATTGTCCTTTACCTTGACTATGCTTACTTTTGCTCGATCGGCCTATGGTGCATACTGGGTTCCCGTTGTTTTTGGTACTCTTGCTACACTTCTACATCTTTTGTTGTTGTAGGTTCTAGTATAAGTTATCGGGGTGGACGCAATTGTGCAACCTAGCTAGGTGCTGATCAGGAGAATGGAGAGCAGTTGGTGTCCATGCTGGCCAACATTCCTTTTGTCTCGACAATTGTTCCACTCGGAGTCCTGATAGCTATTTTGTAGTTTTTCCCCGTTATGTGTTGTATTTTGTACCTTTCCGTATATAGATGATCAACAACCACGATACTGGTTCTGCGGGAGTCATGTTCAGTTGTATATTTTGTGTTATATTTATATTCCTTCTCTTCATCTCCTTTCGTTTTTCTATTGTGTACTTGGAACTGGCCCAGTGCAACTTGCTCTGGTTCGGAGTTAGGCTTGTCTAAAGGTAAAGTTTTTCAAATTGTGATGGTGTCTACATCTCACCTACAGAAAATCCTAATTTTGGATCATATCAAGTAGCGATGGGCTAGTAGCAAGCACCTAAAGAAACAAAAAGGAGGAGATGAAGAAGAGAAGTATGAATAGGAAACGAACAACACATAACATTACTCCCAAAAACCTGACGTCATGGCTGTAAAGCATCTATATAAAAAATGTACAAAAGACAACCTACAACGGGGAAAATCTACAAAATATCTATTCAAGACCATACTAGGATAACTCTGATGCTATACGGAAAATCAGCCAGCAATGCACCAACTGCTCACCGAATCTCCTGGAATTACACTAGCTAGTGTGCACGATCGCGCCCATATGGATGACTTGTACTAGGACCTGCATCAAGAAAAGATGATAAGTGTAGCATTAGTACCAACAACAACGGGTATCCAATAGGTATCATAGGACAACCTGGAAAAAGTAAGCATAAGTTGCATAAACATCTACGAAAAATAGCACAGGGATATATAATGGATAACAGAAACAAGATAACTACAACAACGGTTAATAAGTGCAGTAAAAGACCAGCTACCAGTTGGTGCGGCACCTACTAACAAGAATAAAGAAGAGCTACCATTAGGGTATAGCACCCAATACCTGGGCCACAAGAAACCCATGACAAAACGTGACACATACTTGGATCTCCAACATGACCAACACAAAGAAGGATCTATAAGAGAGTACAAAATATTCAACAAGCTAAGCTAACAACAAATAGAGTAAGTGGACAAATAGTACTAGTCATAGATAAAAGGAAGAAAACAAAGTCTACTAGCAAACAAACCTGACCGACACCCCATTTTATAGGTAGGTACACTCAAAAACCATATAACCCAATAGGTACTACCCCCTTAAGCCTTGGAGAGTACAACCAAACACAAAAAGTTCCAAGCATGGGTGTGATGATATGTAAATAGTGTCCATATTGACCCTCCGGTATAAGATTCTGTCAGGAGCAAACCCATGAAAAATTCATTGTATACTTACCTACCATATTATACCTCTCGTCAGGACACACAACATACCCTAGGCACGACGATCCAAGTTCAAGGGCCAATGGAGAGATCAAATCACACGTACATAAATCCTTATAAAGAACTAATCAATTCTATTGTTATCAGGGAGAAAGGGACAAAACTTGGGCTCAGACCGTATATCATATCTCAGTGAAAACTCATGTCCAGCCGTGTAGGAAAAAATCCACATCTCGATAAGACCCAACTGCCATGTAGGTGTTATCAAAGAATCACAGTGATGGGGAGAAAATAGCATCAAGTGGTATGAGAAAATAGATCCATATTGCTTATGATTGCAGTAGTGGAAAATATAAGTATATATGAAATAAGTGTCCGATTAGTACTCTGTCAAAATCAAGTTACCTTTTAAAATATTTAGTGCATGCTCTTTACACAAGATCAATCAATAGGCTAAACTTAAACGCTGCTAACTGAAATTCATAGGATGGCCACCAAGCCATAGTTACAAGGTACATTATCTCCTAGACAAACTACAGACCCGAGCCATGGGAATTTGCACCAAAGGTGCCACAACTGCCCAGAAGGCAGCCGTTAAGGGCCAAGTACACACCATATACGGGAAGACATAGAGTTATCATAGCTCAGTCCAACATAGCTTACTCCCAAGCCCGCACCGAGCTCAGGAATGCTATCATCATTCAGGGATGCCAACTACCCAACAAATCCATATCCGACTATTTATGGACTAAAGGGGCCGCACATGCTCTAATCACACATAACATTTAGGATAAAACATAGAACAATCAGCCTATCTAGATTAGTTTTAAAGAAACCAACCTAAATTAGGGTATTAATCTCCAATAACTAGTATAACCCCTCCCCAACATCACCATGTGTCAGAGTTATCATATAATAATTCACACAAAAGGTGTTACTCCACCCTAAGACACACTATGTTTCAGATTCGGTGTGAACACCCGGGTAGGGTGATATACCCCAGGGTAAGTAGTTAAGCTACAAGCCAACTGAGTAGGCTATGTGCCTAAAAAATAAGCATATCTAGGCCCCACTATTAATCCTAGCCCTAAGTTGGTGCTTTACTATATATATATATATACTACATTGATACCTAGTCTAAATAAAGTACATGTTTCATACCTTGACTTTGGAAATGTCCTCGAATAGTGTGCCCAATATCCAAAATAATGTACAAAGCTTGAAACCACACGAGGCTAGAAAAAAATAACCCACATGTCAAAATGAGTAAAACTAGAACCATATTTGTACATAAATAGCGGGGTCGAAATCCAAAGTAAGAACAGGTTCATAAATCCAAATAGCTCAAAATAATGAAATATTTATACCTACACGTAAAGGAAAGCTCATACATCAGATGGTACAAAATAGGGCTCAATATAATGGTAGAAATTGAAGATATAAGCCTAGGAAGTTTACGTTCAATAGAAAACATAATAACTAAAGAGAAATGAGGAATTACAAAACCAGCAAATCGAGCTTCTACAGATCAAATTTGCCTAAAACCTCTTCAATATGCTGATTCGGGAGCTGGAGTTTGTGAGAATTCTAAAGAGAAAGGAAACTTTCTTCTAGAAAATAAAGAATAAGGTATTTATACAGACTACCAGGTGGTGGCATGATCGGGTTGAGAAAGGTAGACTCGGCACTGCACGATCGCATCGCATTAGCTCAATCGCACTAAAAGGAAAATTTGGACATTGGTGTGATTGCGTCTCACTATTGTGATTGTGTTAAGAACCCCATGATCTAAAACTAGTACGGAATGGAAACGAGGCCTGATCTCAATAATCCATATATGGAATCTTCATGTAACCGATATTTCGGACTCAATAGAACAAATGAAAAGGCTATTCAGAATCAAACTATAAAACAACCAAGGACCCAACCTATCAATCCCAACAAGTCATAAATGACTTGGTGCAGTTATAGGAATACTCTAAGTATGAAAGATTTGCAAGAACACAAAAATGGTCATGAGGGTCATTACATAAGAGCTCAGTCTCTGAAAACGTAATCTCTTAGTCTTTCTTCAAAGAGAAAAATCTTCCAAGTTATGTTTGAAGAAGGGTTTGGAACTCAAAAACGGTAAAAACAATTATCTTATAGGACTTATATATGGGTTTAAAACCTTGAAAAAAAAGACTACATTGCCTCTTATTAAAACATGGAAAAATTTTCCCAATGCTTAGGTAAAGACAAACATACGACCTTTATGTCTCTTATAAGATCTGTATAAAAGCACCCCTCATTTGTATCACTTCATAGGACCTGTATGAAGAGCCCCTTGGCTCGTGACTTAGCCATACGACCACCAAATAGAAAAATGCGACTTAGGCTCAATTTTTCAAATGGACTTTTGAGATTCATTCGGAACCCTATTTATACAAACCATATATGAATTTTGAGTGTAAACAATATTTCAGACCTGGTAGAATCATCAAAATGGGAATCTAAGGTCTCTTTGATCTGATATCCTTCGTGGTTGGTAAAACATAAACTTTACTCTAAAACACGAATATGCACTTGAAACCTCTAGAAAACTATACGAACCTTCTTCTAGACTTAAAATGACCTTAGAAATCTAACAAAATTAGTGTAATTAAAATACAAGTGCCCAATGACGAAATGCTGACAAAAGTCAACTGTAGCCTTAAAAACAACTTTATTTCTTCAAACAAGCTAGAATCACCAAGAAAAATCTAAAACTAAAAATGAAGGTCCTTTTAGAACAAATTACATTTTCTAAAGCTGATGGAACAAAATTCTATTATGAGATTTGGAACTCTAAGTGTTGACTAAAGTCAATTATATCAACTTAAAGGCTTCCAAAACTAAAAATTCCTCAAACCTTACAACTTTTGATTTGATTTCAAACCTAATCATATAAAATGATAAGATATAATCCAAGAAACTATCAGGAAGAGAAAAATTCCAAATTTTATAAAAAAAAATGCCAAAATGAACTTCAAGGTCATTATAATCCATTTTTCTAAACTTCTCAGACCTGCGATGCTCACATTGGACAACGCTACTCCAATCAGTCCTAGGGTTCCCATATCTGGTAACTGTACTCTATTTTCTCTATGTACCAAAAGTGGATATTCTACTAGATCATGCAATTGGAATCTACTGATGGTTTGGGATTTGAGCCCTCACTCTAAGATGTGAACCTTGGGGTGTTCCCCTTGCACCCCACTCAGTACTAAACTCTCCAAAACTCCGAAAACCCATAATAATGTTTCTTGAGTTAGCCGTGTAGTAATTTTTGGGGGGTACCTAAACCTTGTTAGCATAGAACTTAGGCTCTGGGGAGGCTACTCTAGCCTACCTTGAGGCTACTCTGGTCTACCTTCTCATTTGTGAGGCACCTTGGGCTCTACCTCATCTATATCCTTGGGCTCGTCCCCAAACTCTCTCAATGGCCGGTGTTTGATCGACTGGAGTAGGCCAGCCTTATCTCTAGATGTAGATCTGGTCCTCACCACTTGTCACAAAACAAATCATGTCACAATATCCAAATGGAAAACTCACGCAAGATAGGAATAAAATAATGAAAAAAAAGTTTTCCTAAAAGTTTCATATCCTCTCGAAGATAAGTAATGGACATTTCTACACTGATCTACGAGGCTTTTAAACTTTGACCTGTACACTTTGAGACCTACAAACCTAGATATCCTATAAATAAAATAAACCACACATAGGCATAATATGATATAAAGAGTCAATCAAGTGGAAATAACTTGATTTGGGTAATTCAAAGGTTGCAAAATATCTCAAATCAAGGGATAAATAAAATAATCAGTCATTCAAAACCATTTTATATTCGTTTATTTTAAATCCTCATGCTTGACTCTAGTGTCTAAGTGAATACTCATCATTTCGCCTATATTGGCACCCTCAAATATTCCCTCATTACTCCCAATTACAAGAAACTTGCACATAAGCACCTAAGATACTTTGTATAAGAGTCAAGAACCTCCACTTGCCTTAAAGTGAAGAAATCAAATCAAGCTTAGGCCTTCCATTTGTGCAACATCTCCAACTCTATGAAATTTATTCAAATATGGATTAATCATAATAAGTTATGAATTATAATACTCATAGTAATATTTATTAAATCGGGTCAAATATTGCTGCCAAAAAAATAAAATTGAGGCACAAGAATAAATCTAGAATTCTTTTTCAAAAATTATGGTACTCGTGTTTTGGGGATCTTAAATATGAAATTTTGTTGAAAATAGAGTAGGAATTGGACTTCAAGCTAAGAAGAATCAAATCAAAGGTTACTCAAAAAATGCATATTTAAGTAAGAGCACCCACTACTAATCTCGAAGTTCATGCCTTGTTGTTGTTCACTTTTGGAGATTATCGAGTGAGCTTCAGACATCCAACATACCCTGCCTCTCATCAACCTTCATTTTTTTCTCTTTTGTATTCCATAGTCGGATCTTATACTGTATTTATATTTACCTTGTACTATGTGCCTTATAGTGGTGTTGTATATACTGGTACCAGGTCATGGGAGGTTTGTTAACTATATTTATGATATTTTCTCTTCTTCTTTCATATTGTTCTATTTAATTCTGCTTATCGCTATTGTGCATTGCCATACTTGCTATAGTACCCCATCACTTATAGATTTGAGCTATAGGATTGGTTCACCTATTGGTGGAATAGTATATGTCATCATGACATGAGAAACTAAGTCATGACAAGAAATCTCCAATTTTTCAATTTGAAAACCATGATTTTGATGTTAAAGTTAAGAAATAATTAATAGGTAATGAAGAATCAATGATTAAAAAGCTTATCCAAGAGTTTTGCCTTGAAATATATCTTAAAAATACCACAATATGAGTTTTCAAAGTCAAAAAATATAAAATTAAGGAAATCGTAACAATGAAGTTTTAAGTCATTGGTAACCATATAACTACGTGATCACATGAATGGTATACGCGATTCCGATGAGTAACTTGGGCTCACTGAAAAATCACAGTATGAGATCATGACACACTTCACGTGATCATGATGAAAAGAACAACAAACCTATATGATAGTGACTAAGGAAATCAATTTCATGAAGAACATGGGACTAGACACCAGATTTCAGTTTATAGCAACTTAGGATCAAAAACAAACTTTTTAAATGGACCCTCGGGATTCATTTGGAATCCCATGCACACAAACCATATATTTTACCCCATTGAGTTCCACATTCTAGACTTATAAAACCATAAAAATATATATTTGAGGTTTTCTTGACCAGTTACCTGTCATGGTCGATAAAAATGAAACTTTACTCAAAATGACAAGAATACCCCTGCAACTTCTGAAAATCATCTAAACCCTATCGTAGAAAAAAATGACCTCCTTAATCTAACAAAACTAATAGAATTTGATCATCAAATATTTACCAAAGTCAAACTTTGACCTTGAAACTCAATTTGATCTTGGATAACGAACTAAAATCACCAAGAAAAGACTAAAACTGAAAACAAAGGTCCTCTTATATCAAATTTCATATTTCAAAGCTGATGGAACTAAAAATTCACCAAGAAATGACTAAAACTGAAAAAGAAGGTCCTCTTATATCAAATTTCATAATTCATAGCTGATGGAACTAAAAATATTTTATTATAAGACTCGAAACTCCAAATGTTAACTTAAGTTAACTATTTTAATTTAAAGACTCAAGATTGAAAGTTTTTCACAACTCACAATATTTTATTCCAGTTTCAAAATTAACCGCCTAGATTGATCAAATATAA
>JBDJHY010171181.1:0-12325 GCA_039654485.1 Withania somnifera
GATAACCCATTCATGTTAAAAACTGGATCATGGTGCTGGTGATATTGAACTTTCCGCCTGGTGCTACAAGAGGTAAGCTAATTTCTTGTGTTGCATTGGCTCCATCTCAATCCGCATCATCATTATCATCATCATAGATCTCGTTGTTCCTCATAGGTTAAGGTCTAGGAGGTGTAACAAGATGGCTTCCTCTTGGAAGCTCATTTAGATGCAGCGTTCAAGTTTAGGTAGTGGTGAATTATCCTGCCTGTTCATCCTTCTTAGTGTTCGCGTGATCTATTCTATCAAGAGGCATTAATGGTATACCTGAGCTTCGGGTATTTGGCATAAAATACCTGCACCCTTTAGTAGAAAAAACAACAAATAAACTTAAAAACTAGAAATAAGACTAAATGACAAATATTACACTTGACTTTGGCTGACAACCATATTCCCCGGTAAGGGCGCTAAATTTGATAACGCTTTAACTACACCTCCAAATGAATCTTAAATTACCGTTGTTCAAATATAGAACCCAACAAGGTTGGGGTCGACCCCACAGGGAATATAATTTCAAGTTCAAGCCTTATGATAATATTTAATCACGTAGTCATTTATTTCTAGAAAAGGGGATTTTTTTGTTAAAATAGTAACTCTTTGCAATAGAATTCAGATATATATTAAAATATGTTGTAATGGATTCAATTAATGAGAAAAAACCTAAGATTATATTCACCAGGGTTTCGAAAAACCTCCATATTATAAATATTAATGGTCTTGCAATCTTTCTTAAGTGCAGAGTTATTTATAATAACAATGTTATTTATATATGTGTTTTTCAACCTATGATCCTAGATAAATCTCTTTTACACCTTCTCAGGCTGTAAAAGTGTGAAACATTTCTATCATAATAAATCAAGATAATTATTCTTGTTACAAGAATAATCATTAGAAGAGGATTAACGCCCCGAATTTCTCATCATAATCTCAACTCTTTGGTTTAACCGTACTAATTAAACTAGGTATGTTCTAGTGTATGCAACCATCAAAATTCAGTTAAATTATAGAGATTATGTGTGCATACACTCATTAATACATAAGAATCATGTTAGAATTATAGCCCTAGATTTGCTTCACCCATGGATCCCACAATCCTAGAGTTGGGAGTTTAGCTACTCATGATTGTGAATACATACCAGTAAAAAGAATAGTTAATAAACATCATACTAAGAAAGTTTTCTTTGAAATGATTGTAGGTTAGAATCAATGATAGCAAAACTCTCACACTTCTGTTCTTGTAAAAGAGAGTATAAGGTGTACAAAATATGAACTATCCTCTCAAAACTGTGTGAAAATCTCTTTAATAAAATAACCTAATAAAGAAATTTATAGTGCATGTGTACAAGTTTAATATTCAAAATTTAGAACTAATTGTTGTTCAGTCCTTGGGAGAAACCTTAGACAAATCTTCTAAGGACAGATAAGCCATCTATCTTGTCGTTTGCTGCATCTCTTAAACAGTTGGTTTTTTTAATTTGGACGAAACCCAGTTGGATGAGTCGTCCAAGGTTGGACGGTTCGTCCAATCCTCCATTTATTTTTCTCTTAGAAATCTGGAAGCACTTTGGACGGTTCGTCCAAGACTATACAAACCATCCATTTCTGGAAGATGGACGCCTTCTTAAACAGTGGATTTCTCGTTGGACGGTACAACTTAGGCGAACCTTTCAAGGTTTGACGAATAGTCCAAGTCATCTTCAAAACTCCACTTTTCTTCTGTGAATTATCCAAAGCTCCAAGCTTAAACTTTACCCTACAAATACATAGAAAACACATCAAATCATAAAAAAGTTACTCAGGAACATGTATTTTTTCATAGTTTTAAGTGCAACATGTGAAGTAAAATATCGTCATATCACTACATAAGATAAATGAGTATTGCAGCCTCAAGAATGGACAGTTTATGTTTTTGTGATCCATGTACCACCCCAAATACCTTTTTCGTCTAAAGCAAAATGTTTCTATTCTTGTTCATGTACAGGATCTTATGCCATCTTAAATGAACACACTCTTGCCTTACTAAAGATGCCTACTTGGTTTTACTTATTAGTATGAGTGTGACTCTGGCCTATTCTGAATCTATTTATGCTTTCTTAATTCACCACCTCCCCTCTGTCTAAACAATGTCAACAATTCATTTATTTGTGTTATTTTTCCACTAACTATATGAATATGTTTTTCTTGAATCTATCTGTTTAAAAGTTCACTACGTTTGTCTCTATGTTTTGAATAATCCTATAAATACAATTCTAATGGGTTGTTGAATTGCTATGGGTTTATGCGTATGCTTGGGCCTCAATAGCGAAATGTTGGGCCATGACTCATTGATTTATTTTGATCCATATTTAATCCAGTATTATCCATATGCGTAGCTTTTTTTATGATCTTCTTTATGTGATCTCTCATGAATTCATTTCATTTTCTTTGCATGTCCCTGGCATGCTTTCCCTACCTCGGATTTAAAATCCACTAATTTGGGCTTCATTAGCATTGGGCCAAGACGGCCTAAGATATTCCCTTGATGCTCTTTTTGTATTTTTGTGTTTCTTTTATTGTTTGTATTATTCATGGAATTAAGTTATATATCCAGTGTATGAGAACCTCAATTCTTGTTTCTTTAAAATAAAGTTATAATATTTTCTCAAATTTTCATTTATCTCATTCAAAAATTTTCAATAAATGTGACTTAGGAAACACAATCTTTTTGAAAATTACTCTTTTATACATCTAGGCAGAATAAACTCAATTTCTGCTCCCACAAATGGAGAAATTTATTTTTAAAGGTTAATCTTACGGATAGAGTATTTGATTTGAATTTACTCAAACATAAAATACAACACATATATTTCAAAATTATAAGGCGTAACATATTTCAGGATTTTTTCAGGGTGCCTTAAAACCCTTCTCTGGAACATTACAAAATCCTTACCCAAAATCTCTTAACTTCGGCCTTTTATTCCCGTGTTTCAAAAATATGAAGTTTTCAACCAAGTTTTATTAGTTTCTTTAAAAAATTAAGTGGAGACTCTGTTATTTTCTAAATTATTTCAAAGTTATGAGATAATTTGACCCTTAGACATTTTTACTATTTTTTCCTAAAAAACTAATATTTATCATAAAAAGAGAATTTTTTTCACAAAATAGAGATGGAAACTCTGCTGGGGATACATTGAAGATTCTAGGCTTGTGTGACTTCTTTTATCTGTTGTATCATGTATGTGTTTATCTTTATGCATTTATCATGATTTGTTCACATCTATCATTGCATATTCCATCCACTTGGAATATTTTATTTTCCTACCATAGGCAACGGCACACCTCACGCAGTCGTCCATTCTGGAAGTAAACCCATTTCTCGGATCGTACAGTAAGACTATTGGTACACGTTGAGGCTAATGATTATTAGAAAATCCAACTCATATAGTCCTTCCGAGTAATCAGTCAATTCAAAACCCACTCTTAGACACATAGGTTAGAGAGAAACCAAAATCATCAATTTAAGCATTATCCTAGGTTGACTTGGAATCAAGAAGGATATCGGTGCATTAATAAACCTACCTTGATCCAACCGACTCTACCGAGCAGGTCCCAAATCTGCATATTTGCTTATTCGTTGGAGAATAACTTGCCTAATGTTTTTATTGATTATAGAACATGTTGATTGGTTTGCTTATAGGATGCCTCCTCTTACACTACCAGTCCATATGATATTGAAACTGGATTCATTTCGTAAAGCGTGGAGGCTTAATATGTCGCATCAGATAAGCATTACAACCTATGAGGTTTGCAAGTTTCACAGGCACCTGCCTTCTCTCATAGACATACAATCATGGCCTTTTGGTCAGATACTGGGATGAAGGGAAAATGGTATTCAAATTCGGGGAGGTAGAGTTGACACCAACTTTAGAGGAATTAGAAAGAATTTATGAAAGTGTCCATATGCATCAGCATCGGAAGAAGAAATCATCATATAACATACTGATCCGGGAAGCTTAGTAAAGAGAGAAAATTAAAGAGGGGTTCTTGCTAAACCAGGATAGCGGGATAGGACTGAAAGAAGATTACCACATTCCATTCCAAAACCTATATGTCCATTTCGGAAGGCGCACATGTTTTAAGAGGTACCACTCAGATTTCATATCAGAGCGAGAATGGAAAGACCGTCAAGCCTTTGCCTTTGTAGTCAGCTTATTGGGTACACTTGTTTTCCCCCAAACTGGAAAAAACCACATCCATCCCAGTGTGGTTATTGTAACCCATACACTTTTCTACGGAATTAAGTATGGGTCGTTAGTCCAGCATTATAGCTTGGCACCAATAATCCTAGTTGATCTATACTGAGCATTGGGAGAATGATAAAGTGGTAAAAGATTTTTTGAGGGTGAAACCTGATATTACAATGGTGGCTAGTGAAGCATTTGGTCAAGAAGGATACACCATGGTACATGGATCACATGAGTCATTTTGATTACTTCTCATCACATCTAACTTGGTTGACACAAAACACGTACAAAGTCAAGGACATCCAGTCTTTTGGTTTTAACAGCTTGGAGACTTAAAAGATAGAGACGTACCATTATCATTTCATGAGTTGCGGGAAACCACTCACATAGTCTAGGGAAGACACTTACCATTTATAGTGTTCGATAGTATTTGAGGTACTCTTCTATATGTACCTTTTCGTGTACTTAGATAATTTGATATTATACAAAAGGTTCCCAAAACTGAGGATATGACAAAGTTTATGATTGACAATGGGAAATGAGAGATACCCCTTAAATAGTTTATTATCTAGGAGCGGAAGAAGAAGATAATTGGAGGAGAATATGCCAAAGATCAACTTCAGCCAAAATCACCAATGATTACAAAGCATGGTTAAGGAAAGACATGGTTAACTTTATTCGATTAGAGCGGATCATACCACCCATTCAAAGAAGGACTGTGAAGAATAAAAGCACTCTTTCATTTAATAAAGACAAACTGGCTATCCAAAGAATAAAGAAAAGGTTGAACCACTTAGAGAATTTACTAAAAGATGCTAGAGAATGTTTGGTGCAACTGGATGACCGCATGGAAAGGAAGATATTAGTTGTGGACTCTTTGTTTGAAGATGATCAAGCATGATTAGCGGGGACCCACCTAGTCATGGACTGTTATCTCATTTGGCCAGAGGTAGACAAAGCTAGGAGGCTGTCGTGTAAAGAGGTTGGCGTAGTAGTGGTGTTTGAGTCTTCTCCTGTGTGGGATTGTTTGACTTTGCTCTTGTAAGGTCCTTTCCTATCTTTCACCCCTTCGTGGATGTGTTTTCTCTTCGCTCTTGCATAGGAATGTTTTTTTATCGAATGTTTTAAAGGCAATAAAATAATTGAAGAAAGTTATTCTTCGACATCGCTAGACCTAACCCTTGGCATAATATAGGTCACCCTGTGATATATTTGCTTGAATGCTGTGTGATTTGATAATTTTATCCATTGATGGACTGATTGCCTTACCCCCACTGACCCAAAGTCCGACTAAACTAAATAGACTCTTTATTTTCTTAGAAAAGTCTAAAAGTTTCTAAAATCTATTTTCTCTCTCATAAAGGACATTAACTCATAATGGACTCTGAAAAATCGATTCAGCAAAAGTGAGAAGAGACCGACAGAAAATCAAGGAGGCTAGAAAGAATATTGAGGAAGATGAAATGATCAGACAAGCCGCAATAGTGCAAGCTCAGAAAATGAACAGTAAGATAGCTAGCATCAAAAAGGAAATGACCATTGTAGACTTCCAGTTAATGAAGGTTTAAAAGAGGATTAGGAAAGCCGAGGAAGAAGATTACAACCAGATGAAGAAAATCGCACCAAAGTAATGTTGTGACACAAAGTACCGAGTTCTCAATCAGTTGGTCCAAACTCAAGAAAGAGCCAGTCATCCTAATTCGAGTAAGGCCCGGGAATATCTATATCACTCTGGCCACACATTATCGATACAAGGGTTGTACTAGAATTGTGCCATGTTCTGACCTCTTTGAAGTATTGACAACTATAGGAATAAGAAGTCCATTTTGGAACGAAGGGTATCCTTCTCTTCCAAAAGATTATTATAAGAGGTGCACTTATCATCCCCTACAAAGAGTACACCTCATTAATCAATGTTCAGTTCTAAGGGCACGTTTAAGAGAATTGGTTAACAACAGCAAGCTAAAGAATCTATAGGGCTCAAGCATTGTGTTTAAGTATAAGGAAGTGGCTCTTGGGGTACCCCTTATAGAAGATGCAGTAATTCGTGAATACTATTTCACTGCCTTTCGAGGGTCATACTTGAACATATATTTCAAGTTCATCGATGCTAGGATCATGGAGCCAACTGAATGAAAGGAGGGAGAAATAACATACACATGGTGTCAAGGTCATGAGATTTGCCTTTACCATGAACGGACAAGAGGACACAATATAGAGGATTGTCTTGCATTTTGCACTCTCGTGGAACAATTAATAGTCGAAGGAAGAATCATATTAGAATTCCCACTTGACCAACCTTGAAGAAGCACAAGAAAAATAGATAGGGTTTGTTTTATTTTCTAAAATCTTTAAAAGTAGCAAGAGTCTTGTCTTTAGTTTTTCCGCAACTATGAAATTTGAATTAATGAAAACTAAATTAATGTTCATCCTTTCTACTCTCGAACTACGGTGGGCCTGAATTCTCTTAAAGAATATATAGGTAGCCTTATATCTTAGACCCTACTAAGAAAACACCTTTTTATTCTTTCTCCTTTCAAATATTAACAAAAGTGGGCACATTCCTGCTCACTGACTCTAAATCGGCCAGATACCCAAGTATCAGCCTATCAATGGCAATGGATTATCTATGTGTGTTTACTATATTTGATATTTTACATTTAATATTATGATAAAGAAACTAATGAGTTTTTCCTTTTAAGTAATTCTTATGCAACAAGTATAAGTGAAGCTAGTCTGTGTAACTGAGCTAGTGGATCATCCTTATTTTACCATGTCCAAGTCATACAGAGATTCCTCTCTAGACTTAGAACCATCAATTGACAAAGGAAAAATAGTTGGTATTAAAGAGGAAACTGACTTAACTAAAACCACCATCCAGAACGACATAATATCTTATCATAACTAGATCATTTTTGAGTTGACTCAGAGATTGGAACAATTAGAAAAGGAAGTGCAAAAAAACAAGGACGTTGTTAATCTAGCTGCTATTGCCAACATCCCTCTTGGAAACTCCCAAAGGGCCCAAAGGGATCTGCTTAAGGTTCCTCCTCTGAATACCAAAGACCCAGTCCATAACACTTCCCAAGAGCCACCACACACTGGTTCCTCAGAGAAAATCAGAACTCCCCAAACCCAGCACATCAATCGAGAAAGCAACCCGAGACTATTACCTGCCAAATCCTATACCTACTCACCAGAATCAATATCCTAGTACCATCAACTCCCAGAATATCCACTTCATGTTTATTCCAAATAATCAGACTCCATAAAACTACACCCACTTACCCAATCTCAGCGCCGAAATCCTTAAAATTCAAAATACAAGCACCACTCGCGCTCGTATTCCATGCCAATTCACTACCCAAACCTTACCCTATCCCTAAAAACCTCGAGGAGGGTAAGAAATGGAAAGCTTTAGATGAGCAACGAGACAAAAAAAATGACATGGATGAAAGAGGAAATAGCCAAGATAAAGAAATTAGAATTATACCCGAAGAACTCATTTGGGATATGATGTTCTCTATATTCATACGGATCTGGATTTTCCAGAAGGCTTCAAAATCCCTAAGTTTGAAACAATCACTAGAACTGGAACCCCAGTGCTCATATGAGAAGTTACTGCAATCAGATGGTTGGGGCTAGGAAAAAATAAAGTATTACTAATGAGGCTCTTAAGTCATTGTTTGAGGGTGGAAGCCCTGGAATGGTTCACTGTCCAAGATATCAACAATTTTTCATGCTGGAAGTCCACGACCGAAGATTTCATGGAGAGATTTTCTTATAATGTTGAGGTGATGTCCGGTAAATACTCTATAGATCGCATCTGATAGAAGGCTAATTAGTATTTCCGAGAATATGCTTACAGGTGGAGAAAATAAGCAGCTTAAGTTCGCCCACCAATGAATGAATAAGATTGTAGCCATTTTATGAGGGCACAAGAACCTGGGTACTATGAAAAGATGATATCTGTTGGTAGAGAAAACTTTGCAAATTATGTTAAGATTGGTGAGACAGTAGAGTAAGGACTCAGGACCAGTAAAATCACCAGAGTATTGGGATCCACGGGGATGACTAAAAGAAAACAAAAGATATAGCAACCACTTTGCCCCTCCCTAGCTCTGAGCTAAGGAGATCTTTGGGCCCTGATTTGGATAGAGCCACCATTACCTACATATATTACCCTCTCGTAAATCCTTCAACCATTTTTTTTGCCCATATTATCACACCAGTTGTCCCACCAAGCTACTTTGTAAAACCTAACCCATCAACTCCACAGCCAAATGCCTGACCCACTTATCAAGCACCACCCATAGATTACCAAAACACGCAAATGTACAAACATACCAGAAATCTCCAAAGAGCCTCACACCTAATAGAACATTCCCAATACCGGCCGACCTAATTTTGAAAGGAAAACCAAGAAATTTTACTACACTAGCCAAAAGCAGGGCCTAGTTTCTTGAACAGTTAAAAGTTGTCGGCCTCATACAACTCTCATAGAAAAAAATATCAATACAAACTCACTTTTAACTACCTGATCACTAATATTCTTATTATTTCGGTCGTATAGTACATGATACTGAAGATTTCCCACTTCTCAAGAAAAAGATTCAAGACCTGATTGATCAAAAAGTGATTACTCTTCAGACTGCACCAAACATCACTAATAATCCTCTCCCTAACCAAAGAGTGACCAACGTCAATGTGATAGAAATCGAGATGAGTGGCTGATCGACAAAATATCATAAAAAAAGGCTGAAGAGTCTATCAAAGTTGAGGAAGTATCCAAGGCTGTAGCAACTTTGAAAATTGATGAAAAGAGCAAGTTCATTACCGTTATAGCACCTCATCAGTTTTTTTCTTTAGTCCCATCATGAAAGATTTCAATGTGGAAACCGTCGCTACCCATGGCATGACATGATCTAGAATATTCTACATTAGAAGAGTTGGCCAATGACTCTTATAATGAAGATCAATTAAAGAGACCAACTATTAAAGGAGAAGTAGAAGAACTCTGGAAGAAAATGCAACCTAAAGAGTACTCCATATTAAAGCATTTTGAAAATGGCCCAACACAAATCTCAAAATTGGCATTCCTAATGAGTTACATGTACCATATACAGGAACTTCTTAAGGTGTTGGATGATAAGTGTGCACTAACCAGGAGCCATAAAATATGCTTCAGCGATGATGAAGTCGTTCGAAGGAGTAAGGCACAACATCTCTCCATATCAACGTAAAGTACAGAAGGCAAATAAATAAATTGGGTACTTATTGATATGGATCTAGTTTGAACATTTATTCGTTGTCTACATTGACTTAGCTCAATCATGGTATCAAAAAGATCAGATAAAGTTGGAAAAACATTCGAGCTTTTGATGGTGAACCTAGAGACACCTTGGTGAGGTTAGCCTAGTATTTCAGATGGGACTTGCTGAGTTTTAGGATGAGTTTCACGTGTTGGAAATCAAATCCCAGTTACAATTTGTTATTGGGATGACTATGGATCCACACTACTAGAGCAGTATCCTTCAATTGGCATCAACTAATGAACTTTGTATGAAAAGGTCAGGAATTAACCATTCAAGGGGAAGGAATTCACCTCAAACATCTAAAGGGGATTATGCCGTGATAGAGGATGTTCCTAAGGGTACTGTATTTTATACCACTGAGTTAGTGCATGCCACAAGTTAAGAAGAAGTACCTCACAACCTCATTCCTTATATGTACAAAATAATGGTGTTTGTCATGCTAAAAAGTGGTCTTGAACCAGGAATAGGTCTTTGGGAAGATGTGAATAGAGTCATGATTCTATATGTATCCCTAAACAACATTTTAAGTATGGTCGGGGATACCATCCAATAGTGTAATATAAGATAGAATTCAGTCAAAAATAGAAGGATCAGAGACTTCCAAAGCCTATTCCTCTGCTATTCCAATCATTTCCTGTCTATGTTTCAGTCATATCTGAGAATTTGGAGGAGGAAATCAGATCAATGTTTGAAAAATGTGACATCATCCTAAAAGAAGTTCGTGTTATAACTAGTATTCGTCCTACAGATCCTGGGGAGTAGTTGCAGAACTGGAAAGCCATTCCCCTTACAACTTTCAAGGAATCAGGGGTAGATGAGTTTTTAAAAGTTTATCGAAAAGTCAATAATGATATTGAGGAGGCCGAGTGTCACCTTTTACATTTTCTAAATTTCCTCGTTTTTACTTTTAATCCTTAACCACAATTGTAGCTTTTAAATTTTAATGAAAAGCATCCTATTCTTATGAGGTGTACTCTTTGTAGGTGATTCAAGAAGGAAGTCACCAAACAGATTCAAACCAAAGTAGTAGAGGTCAACATATACCATACTTGGTTAGCCAACATTGTTCGTTTCCAAAAAAAATATGGAAAAGTTTGGATCTGTGTCGATTACAGAGATTTGAATAGGGTCAGTCCTAAGGATAATTTCCTACAGACTAACATACACATTTTGATTGATAATTGTTCCAAAACATGACATGCAATCATTTGTCGATTGTTTCACCAAATATTATCAGATCCCGATGGATAGAGAAGATTTGGAAAAATAACCTTTATTACACCTTCGGGGGTGTATCATTATAGGGAAATTCCTTTCAGACTCAAGAGTTCCAATGCCACTTACCTAAGGGTTGTGATAACTATCTTTCATGACATGATGCATAAAGCGGTTGAGGTCTATGTTGATGTCGTCATAATTAAGTCTCGTGAAAGTGGTAATCAGTTGGACTATTTAAGAAAGTTTTTTGATAGACTGAGGAAGTACAACTTAAAGCTAAATCCTGCAAAATGTGCTTTTTTGGTGCCCACACACAAGCTATTGGGTTTTATAGTCAGCAGAAGAGGCATCGAGCTCAATCTTCGATGATTAAGGCCATCCAAGATCTACCACCACCAAAGACCAAGAAGTAAATTATGAGTCTGTTAGGAAGGCTGAACTACATGATTCACTTTATAGATCAGTCTAAACTCATATGAGAGACTATTTCAAATCGTTGAAAAAAATATGCTCTAAAAAGTTGGATGGAAGAATGTCAGAAGGCCTTTGATAGTATCAAGAGGTATCTATCCAATCCCTTTGTCCTCGTTCAACCACAAGAGGGAAGCCCACTGCTACTACACTTTCCTATATCAGACAACTCTTTTTGATGTGTCCTTACCTAAAATTACAAAATAGGAAAGAAATAGCGTGCCACCTATTATTTAAGTAAGAAGTTCACCCAACATGAGATATATTACACTCTTTTGTACATGACTTGTTGTGCTCTGACATGGATCACTCAAAAGTTGAAACCTTATTTTTCCTCTTACTCCACTTACCTATTTCTAGAATGGACCCACTGAGATACATTTTCCAAAAAAGAAATGCCCATAAGAAGGATAGAAAAATGGCAGTTGTTATTAAGTGAGTTTGATAGCGTATATATGACTCAAATGGCCATTAAAGTACAATCCACCATAGATCACCTCACAGAAAATCCAGTTGATAAGATATTCTGTCCATTCTAAATCGGGTTCCTAGATGAAGAGGTATGGTTTGCCAGAGAAAACATTTTTGAGAAATACCCAGGATGGAGATTATATTTTGATGGAACTGTAAATTTTAAGGAGGCTGGATTAGGAGTTGTACTGGTGTCAGAAATTGGTCAGCATAACCTGGTAACAACTAAACTTCATTTCCCTTACACCAAAAACAAGGGAGTATATGGAGCATGAATTTTGTGTCTTAAGTATCACCAAATTATCACGACTTGATTTCTCGGATCATGATGGAACCTACTATACCGCCAGTAGGAGAACCGAACCCCATAGTCCATAGCCGAAGCGAAGGACTACTACAATAAAAACAGAAGACTATGAAAGGATATAAGCAATATGATAAAAGATGCGGAATAATCCCAAGACCCGATGTCAATGTCAAACGAACCACTAATATAGAATACCAAAGATAAAAACTGTACAATACACAACGTCTCCAAAATACAATGGAGATAACAAAATCAAATGTACAACTGAAGAGAAACAAGAT
>JBDJHY010171192.1:0-12324 GCA_039654485.1 Withania somnifera
TCGTCTTTCTTCATTTGTATTTAAAACTTAAATTTTCATCATTCCTCTCAAAACTGTCTTTCCAACAAGCCTTCCATTTCAAAAAAATCATCTAGTTCCTACTCCTATGAATTTGATTCTTTAAGAAGTTCTCTAGAAACCAACACTATTCTTAGTAAAGTTGATCCTAAATCTGAAATAATCTAATTGGAGTTCATTTCATGAAGATCTCTTCAAAATAAGCCTACTCATTGTGGTAGCATAATCAGTCTAGAGTCACTTTCATGTATCAAGCATAATGTCTAGGAGTGCTTTGATTCACAAGAATGTAGAATTCTTTTTTATACTTGTTCACTCTATTCTATCGCCCCTTAGTAAAAATCTTATATGCTAATTTTTGTATTATAAGAAAGGATGCCTTTGAAATAATTGTTTATGGAAAATGAATCATTATCAACGATACAATCTTTGATTAAATCTTCAAAGAAAATTTCTCTGGTCTTTTAATCCTTTACAAAGATGAATAGCCATCAAATCAAGATGTTAGGCTAAAAGGTTTTTGTCTTCAGGAGACTCTACATCTGGATATGAAATATGCTTTAAACAACATGTCATCTCATATATCATTGTCACCACTCTCCTACCAATGGAAAAATACTTTTCAACACTTTCTAACCTAGATATTCTCGTGATCTATTTTCTTGTTAACAAGAGTCCATCCAAGTTTTCAACCTTAATAACCAGTAGGATGATTTGTATTCTTAATAATCCTTCAGATCTTTCTTATGGTATAATTATATTCCGTATACTTAACTATCATCAGTTGAATATTGAAGAAGGGGATCATAGAAGAAGGCACTATTATTGTCATCCATCAAAAGGGGAAGATTGTTAGTGTTAATTCAAAGAATGAAAATAATGTTGCAAGGCCTTTTATGAAAATAAATGATTCATCCCATAATAATTAAAAGATGTTGGTACTGCAATAATAATGAAAGATGATATGTATGAATCGAGAATTGATAGTATTTCATTGGAAGATGTTGAGTATTAAAAAGAACGACTTAATACTATGTTTGGAAGATATGACATTAACTTCTCCTTGAAATAATGAAGCTCATTGGTTTCTATTAATGGATCAAACAACTGAGATAATCAATATGATGCTCCCTTATTCTTGGAAAAGAGTCCACTCTATTAAAATCTTTACAAGGATCAATACCTTTTAAGTAGTAACAGATAGTTCCCACATTTATATCGGGACTAGCCTACAAGAGGAGAAGTGTGCTCTATAAGTCCTAAGAATTTTTTTTCCTTACTTTATTGTAACACATAGTGTATACCAGTGTAGACAAAAATGAAAGGATAGAAAAACTCAAGGGATGCATGGAATCAAAGTGTAGCATTTAATGGCGGTGAATAGACTCAGTAAGGTCTGTGTGGCTGAACTTTATTCACTGAACTGGACTCACCCATTTAACTAGACTCAGTAATTCTACACTTTGTAAGGTCAGTATTGCTACACTTTGTATTCATTGAACTATTGATCTGACCTTACTAAAGTTTAATCAATATTCATTGATCTGTATTCATGATCTTACTGATCTTTAATCTGTATTAATGACGTTATTCTTGAACTAACCTTACTGGACTTTAATCAAAGTGTAGCATTGATCTATATTCATTGAACTGGACTCAGTAAGGTCAGTGTTATTGATCTGTATTCATTGACTCAGTCAATGAAGTCCAGTTCAATGTGTACCAGTACCAAAATAGTAGTGGTGAATGAACAAAATGAGTTAATCCCACAACGATATGTGATCATGTAGAGGATTTATGTAGATTATCAGAAGCTGAACTGCTACTCTTCTAGACCATTTTCCTATGCCATTTATGGATTTGATGCTCGATCACCTTGCTGGACAGGGTTGGTATTATTTCTTAGATGGCTATTTTGGATATAACTAGATTTCCATAACACCTAATGATAAAGAGAAAACCACTTTCACATGCCCTTACCATACATTTTCTCTAAAACATATGCATATTGGGTTGTGCAATGCCCTTGTTACGTTTCAAAAGTGCATGACATATGTTTTCTTGGACATGGTGGAGGATTTTTTAAAGGTCATCATTGATGATTTATCTATAGTAGGAGACACTTTTGAGGATTTCATAACTAACATGCGCAATTCCCTACAAAGATGCATTGAAGTGATTCTCGTTCTTAACTAGGAGAAGTGTAATTTTATAGTCAGAGAGGGCATCCTCCTAGAACAGAAGGTTTCAGCAAAATGCATTGAGTGGATAAATCAAAGTTGAGGTGATTGAAAAGCTATCGTCACCAATTTCTGTCAGGGTTGTAAGAAGCTTCTTGGATCACGCAAGCTTTTACCGAAGTTTTATTCAGGATTTCACAAAATTTACAAGCCCTTTATTCAAAGTCCTTGATAAATGAGTAAAGTTCATGCTCGATAAAACATGTTTAGAAGCCTTTGAAGGGCTCAAACTACAACTGATCACTGCACCGGTTATGGTCTAACCAAATTGGGCGGAGCCTTTTGAGTTGATGTGGATATGTACTAAGAAAAAAAGGGAGAAGATTTTTCATCCTATATATTATTCCATCAAGGCTTTGAATTAGGCAAAACAAAACTACACTTGTTACAGACAAAGCGCTGCTGGCTGTGGTTTATGCATTTGAAAAATTCAGATCTACCTCCTGGGCACCAAAGTTGTAGTGATTTTGAGGTGATAGACCGAAAAAGGGTGTGAGAACCGAGTGGGATGATCACCTTTCATGACTAGAGGCAGATGGGCGAGAAAAGGTAAATATAGAAATTGAAGATGATTTCCCTAATGAAAAGGTCTTTTGTATGGAGACAGATAAGGTTCCATGGTATTTAGACTTTACAAACTACGTAGTCATCAACGTCATACCAGAAGGCCTGGAATGGCATGCTAGACGCAAATTCCTCCATGATGCCAAAAGTTACTTTCGGGATAGGCCTTTCTTGTTTAGGCTCTGTGCAGATAGTATGATATGGCGATGCATCCCGAAAGAAGATATGGGAGACATTCTTGAAGCATGCCATTCATCACTAGTTGAAGGGCATCACTAGAGTGCTAGAACTATATAGAAAATCCTACAGTGTGGTTATTTCTAGCATGTATTACATCGTGATGTATATGAGTTTGTAAAGGTGTATCGGCAGTTCCAGATACAAGTAGTTGTTCATGCAAACATGAACTATTGTTGACTCCCATCCTAGAAGTTGAGCATATAACGTATGGGGAATCTAAATCATAGGACCCTTTGTCAGTTCCTATGGTTAGAAGTACATCCTAGTAGCTGTTGATTATGTGTTATAGTGGGTTGAAGCTATCTCCTACCTGACAACGAAGGAAAGAGGGTGTGGCTTTTCTTAGAAGGACCATCTTCACTAAATTTTGGACCCCAAGAGTGATAATTAGTGATGAAAACTCTCACTTCTGTAGTAAGGCCTTCAGAGTGGTGTTAGATAAGTATTGGGTGAAGGAGAAAAAGGTGGAAACACCATATCATCCTCAAACTAATGGTTAAATGGAGGTGTATAATAGAGAGATAAAGTTTATCCTGGCTAAAACAGTGAATTCCACAAAGATTGATTGGTCCCGTAGCTAGATGACACCTTTTGGGCATATAAAACTGCATTTAAAACACCAATATGTATGTCTCCTTTTCGACTGGTATACTGGAAGTCCTGTCATTTCCCCATAACTTGAATATAAGGTATATGGTGCCTTAGAAAAGGTAAATCTAAATTGGGATGCAACTGTCAAACTACGACTGGACAAAATAAATGAACTAGATGAGCTTTGTACCAAGGCGTATTCTAGGGCATCAACATACAAGGAGAGGATGAAAAGGTACCATGATCAAAGGATTGAGTAGACAGAGTTTCATCTAGTAGATCTTATGCTACTATATAATTCATGAATATGGCTATTTCCCAGTAAGATAAAGTCTAAATAGTCAGACTCGTACCTAGTCTCAATAGTATTTCACTTAAGAATAGTAGAATTGGAAAATTAAAATAATAGTGGATTTAAAGTAAATGGGAAGTGCTTAAAGAAATTCCATGAATCTATCGAGGTAGTTCACTTTATGGAGAAAATTCTACTCAAGGTCGTCTGAGCAAGCATGCAAATTTTGTTGTGCCACAAAGTTAAATCAAGTGCTATTGGGAGGAAACCCAAATCATGAAAATATTGAGGTACATTTTTTTTCCTGTTATATTGCACTTTATATGTCGTGCATCTGGGGACAAACCATTTATGTTGGGGGGGTTACCTTGTATTTTATTTGTTTTGTACTTATGAAGGTTTTTGTTGCCAAAAAATTTTCCCTTATGCATGATATCTAGGAGAATTGGCATGTTAGGTTTAATTTGATTTCTTTTTATCCATTTATTTTTATGTACTCCATTAAACATTAATACCCATGAATATAATAAAATTTCAATATTAAGATATTTTATTGGCTTCTATTGAGTGTTGATTGTATTTCATTCTAGATTGTGTAGTAAGGGTGTTAGTGATTGTGTTTTATTCCTTAAACCATTTTCTTAACAAGTGTATTTTGAAATGTATGTCTACATGCAAGTGTGAGTGAGTAATTTCGTATAATCTTTTTGACGTATATAATATCTAGAACTTGCCCAGTTTAAATTTTATCTAAGTAGAAAGTAGGATGACATGAAAATGATCCTAGGCCTTCTTCGATAACTCACTTAAGCATTAAAAGAGTCACCAAACAAGTGTTGAATTTCAAATATGAACCCTTCAATATCTTTCTGAAATCAACTATTGAATTACCCCCTGAAGAGAAGAATAAAAAATAAGAAGTTATTTTTGTGACCTAATTTTCTATTGGATATTGCGAACCTATATCTAGGCATTGTAACCTACATCTAGGGTGGATAAGTAGAAAACACCATGAAATAATACGTGGTTATCAGTCTATCTTGGCCCTAATCCATTAGCGTGTAATGTGTCTTCATCCTAAGTGTGAATTTACGTTGAGGGTGGCTACCGTGAAGCTTTCTCTGAAAAAAAAAAAGAAATGTTAAAATAAAAAAGAGAAAGAAAAAATGGGAGGAGTTCAAGATGTACAATAAAGGGGAACAAAGCAAAGTATTAAGAAAACAAGAATGTAAAAGAACAATGATGGAAGAGGAAAAGTAGGGTAACATAACAAACTGAGTTAATTACTAAGTTCCCAAATCATTCCCTACTAGCACGTAAACCGACATTATAAGCCAAACAAACTCCTGATGTGATTCAGGTCAGCTTACTGAAAACTAAGTTGCAATTGATAAGGGCAAGGCTATGGAAATTGTGTATACAATTATATTTCCTTCTGAGTATGAGATGATACTTTCCCTATCCCAATTTAAATAAATCTCATTGTTTGTTGGACTTCTTTGTTGTGAGAGAAAGTTGATACTTTGATCTATTATGAATAATTTAATGCTATAGATCTAAGGGATACAATCTTTTGAATGGTCCTTTAATGTTTCACTTAAAGTGAGTCACAATTTTTGAATAGATATAGTTATCCAATAAGACATGATGTCCAATGAGTGATTGTGCTGAGAAGCGTTATGTATTAGGACTGTTTTAAGTGTTTAATGTGTACAAGTTTTTTTATATCTCAAGGAAAAGTAATTGTTTTAGGTTGATGGTGTTGATATGGCGATATTTTACATCAAATATCACACTTAAACCCCAGGAAATAAAGCATGTTCATGAGTAACAACATTGGGTTTTAATGCATTTTTATGAGTATTTTCAAGGTTAAGTCAATATGAGGAAGTATGAAGCAATTGTAATGAAAAAAGGCTAGTTTTGCATGATTAATGGTTGTTTCAAGTTTCACCAGATGACTCGTCTAAACCCATCGCCCAAAAGGAATGGTACTAGTTAAGGAGAGCAAGTCAGACGATAGATTGAGAGGTTTGTATGACAATAGACGATTCAATAAATCTGGCACCCAACTAATGTACCACTGGATAGGACCAACAACCAGACGGCTAAAATAGACGTTTTGTCTGTTTGAAGACAATTCGCCCAAGGTCTTTCGCCTAAAGGAAAGTCCACTGAATAATGGAGGTAAAGATGAAAGACCAGATGGTCAATCTGTCACCGGGCAGTTTGTTTGTTGTTTCTCCTAAAGATGAAAACAACCAATCCAAGTTTTGATATTGCACTTACACCCATACTTTATAAATACTAGAATTAGGGTAATTTAAAGAGATTTTTTTGACTAGAGACTTACGACTTGTAAGATTAGGGTTATGATACTTATATCTTCTGAAGAACACAAGTGTGGACTTCATTGATCATTATTCTGCAATCAATTGGAAGATTATTTATGTGGTATGATATTCACTAGTTTATTGTTTCATTGTTGTATGTTGATATCAATGAAGGGCTAACCCCCAAACCTAGGGTTGTGGGGTGAAACTTCATTAGGGTTGTAATCTTCATATAGTTGTTGCATCTACTTTAATGTATGAACATAATCTCTATGTAATAAATGAAGTTTAGTGGTTGCCAACACTAGAAAACGCTAGGTTTAACTAGAATAAGTAGTTGATATTAAGCTAAGAAATACGGGGCATTAACCCTCATCTAATGGTTGTTGTTGTAGCAAGAGTAATCGTCTTGAGTTACCACACTAAGTACAACGCACTCCTTCGCAGCCCTAACCCAGTGTAAAAGAGATTTATCTAGGATTAATGGTTGAGAGACACTTAGATAAATAGTATTGGCCTTATACATAACTATACATTTAGGGAAGATCACATAATGGTACTAGCTTTCAATCCAAAGGCTTGTTGAACTTTGGTGAACATAAAACTAGATTAATAAAACACTTGAACTATCCATAATTACCGACAATATCAAAGAATACTTTCACATGTTTATCGCTAGATAGAAATAATAACTACCACCTAATATTACTGGGCGTACATCGAATACCATATTCCTTTTGGGATTGACCTTGACCTAGTTAGGTTCTATAACAAACCAATAATGTCTTATACTTTAGTGGGAGGTGTAAGAAAGATCGCATAACCGTACAAGCTTAAAATCCGAAGGTTTATTGAACCCTGGTGAACATAAACCTAGATTCATGAAATAGTTGAACTATTCCATAAATACCAGTAATAGCAAAGAATACTTTCATACACTGAACTCCCTTTTTACATTATTTTTATCTAAAAAGAAACACTAACTACCACCTATTGTTACCGGGTGTACATCCGATACCATATTCCTTTTGGGATCGACCCCAACCTAGTAAGGTTCTATATTTGACCAACGATCACTTATACTTTAGTGGGAGGTGTAATTTGAGTGTTATCAGTGTACATTCTGGAGATCGAGCTACCTCATTACCAAAAAAAGGGTTCACACTGTAGAGGTCACTCTACCTTAATTACAACTAAAGGGTCTGTGCCCTAGAGGTCTCTCCATCTGAATAAGAATAAAAGGGTCAGTGCCCTGGTGGTCAATCCACCTCAACAATAAAAAAGGGTCCTCGCGCTGGAGGCCTTGCCACCTCAATAATAGTCGTGGTCACCCATGCAAGGCTAGGACAAGAACACATAAAAAACTAGGGGACTTCACCCCACAGGTACCAATATCGGGGACTCCGCCCAAAAAGTACTAATCTCAGTAACCACATATACCTTGTTAGTGACAGTTGAAAAGTCCTATTTCGTTTTATATCCGAGAGTAGCGCCATACCATCAGGTGGTCGTGGCATACATATAAGTACAAGAAAAATCTACGTTCCATTAGTTGTTAAGCCGAGAAAACTTCCATTTTTAACTAGTTATCTTGCGAATATAAAGCTAAAACAGCCCTGTGACATGCTCGTGCTCAATTACCCAATTCCATGATGTGTAATAAATGAACTAGGTTAATTAAAGCCAATAAGAAAATGCACTTGAAGTCTAGAAAGGACAGAAGCCACAACCTAAGCACACAACTCGCCCGAGTAACTACTAAATATCACTGCATCTTTAATAAGACCACATGGTCACTCCCGATAGACCGATCACACTACACACGTCCTACAACTAACAGTAGGCCCCAACATAGGCCCTAAGAGGTAAACAAACGCAAATAAATATAAAGAAAGTCAAGACAACTACTAATCCAGCCCACCGACTAACTTGAACAAACTAGCATTCAACAAGAACCCAATCTAAAGTAAATGAAAACCTAGCCTACCTAGATGTCGGAGAAAATCCCCCACAAGTCGCGCGCGCAACCCGAATAGCTCAAAAAATACCTAAGATGGCTCAAAACTAGCAAATTAAGGGCACAGGGGTTAAAACAGGTACACCAACACCCATATTAAATAAAGCAATTCGGGTTGGAACTAAAACAAAAAAGGGGACCTTGGGGCCCATAGCCCGAAAAAATACACCAAAGGTACCAATGCGTAAAGCTCAACAAGGCGAGCTCGTAGTACAAAAATAAGGCCAAAATGATAATGAATGAAGGAGGAAATTAGGTTGCAAAGAAAGGAATTAGAATTTTCACAATAAAGGTAAAAGAAAAAAAACAAGAAATACCAGGGGAAAACTGGCACCATGAGCTCACACTACCTCCCACACAACTTGCCACAACTTTTCCCAGCTCAAAAAACCCTAAAACAACCCCCAAGGTTCATATGTATTTGTTTTTAACGAAGGAAAACAATTTGAAATGGAGGGGATAACCTCTTTTCTATAACCAGCGCATGGCCACTGGTGTAAGCTATTTAGCTACAAGGGAGACCTCTCTAGGGCGAGCTGGTGCCGAGTTCTCTGGGTTGATGCCCTGGGTGTAGGGGCAACCATTACATGGGTGACCCAAGGGTCTCTAGGGCTATCTGCTACCTGCAACAAAACACTACTCAAGAAATTGGGTGGAAAATACACTCCGGACTCAAAGAATTGACCAAACGACCAACCGAGGTTGTTTAAGAGAAACAAACCCCCAAACCGAAACCAACTCAAAAGAGGAAATTTTCAAACTTCCACAAACAAATCCAAAACGAGCCCCGACACCCTGGGAAGCAAACTATCAAGCCTACTATCCTAAAATCAACATTTGAAATGCAATCATTATAGTTTCAATCTGACGGTTTGATAATAAAAAGACCACCAAAGCTCTAAAATAAGCTTTGCCAGAACAAGATTTCCACAAAATAGTTCAAACTCAAAACAAAAACCCCAGGACATGAACCCAAGGTCCACCTAGACCAATATTGGCATTTTGAAGCTAACAAAACTGTCGAAATTTGATACTACAAACTTACTCTCGAGTTGCACTATTTCAAAATTAAAATTCCAAAGTTGGGAAACTAAGAATAGGAAATTGAGCTACTAGGGTACCGAACTAAAGGTCCTAGCAAGTAATAAATGACTTGGGGCAATTACCAGATGAATCTAAACACTGAAAAGGGACAAAAACAAGAAAATGACCAAACGGGTCATTACACCTTCACTTGTTAACAATTTTGACACTTACCTATAATATCGACTATGTACCTCTTTGTAATTTCCTACCAGTATACCTCTCTCAAAGCTCTATACATCTTCTAGCTCAAAGATGAATAGAATATTGGGAACTATGAGCCTCTGACATAATCATCCCTCTCAAACCATCAACATCTATCACACAAAGGTGACGATGATAACGAAGGAAAACATCTCCCCCTTTGGAGGAAACCTTCACCTTAGACTTATGGACTGCATCATTTAGCTGGACAATAATCAATTCACTATCTTGCTTCTCCTTCACCTCCACCATAAGAGATGACTCAAAATCATTCTAAACAAGCATAACACCATCCTCTGTACCAATCAACCAAACAACAATGAGTGCAAGCCAATGTACCTCCTTAGAAAATCTTAATTATTCTCATCAACATGTAACAAACTCCCCCTAAAAAAGCTGCTAAGGACATAAACCACTACATTGGCCTTGCCCAAATGTGTCACGACCCAATTTCATGGATCATGATGGCATCTACTATACCTCCAGTAGGAGAACCAAACCCCGTAGTCCGTAGCCGTCGGAAGACTACAACACTTAATGCGGAAGAATATCAAGATATATGTAATAATAAAGTTATGGAATTTAATTAAGAAAGAAATAACTACCCAAAAACCCGGCATCAGTGCCGAACGAACCTCTAAGTATAGAATCATAAAAATTAAAGGAAAAACAGTATCCAAAATATCTTTGAAATACAATGGAGATAAACAAAATATAAATCTAGAGAGAAACAGGATCAATTCGGATGCCAAGATCACCCCGAAACTCTGATCTGGAAAGAATTCGAACGAACAGTGCTTTGTGTCACGAACAGAAACCTGTACTCATGTCTGCACAAGTACAAGTGTAGTGTGAGTACAAGTCACCGAGGCAACCCGTACTCAGTAGGCTTCGAGGGCCCACTGAGCGCATAACAATATTAAAAGCAGTAAATAACAGACTATAAGAATAAAGGTTACAAAAGCAAATAGGACAATCAAGAAAACTAGCACTCGAATATTAGCAAATGTCACATAGACAGATAATGCTAGCTAATCACATAACAGGATCACAGGTATTGGAAAAGAATGTACCTGACATCCTTGCAACAATATATATGAAACACAACTCAATAAAATAATAGGAATCAAGGAAGATAAGGAATAGAACATGGTCGGTATACCATTAACCTTAAGTGAAAAGATAAATAGACGAATAAGAGATAAGCAACTGATCCCACATAGCATGAACAATAAGCAATCAATCAGGATAACTAAACAGTAATACTAACATGAGATATGCAATTAAAACGCTGAAAAGTCCCCCAGAAAGAAATGCAGCATACACTACAATAATCACGCTCACTATAGGCCTTATATCTCATCCAGGGTACACTAAAGACAAACAAGTGCAAAAAGTAACACATGCATGAAGTAACCATCTTGCGTACACATATCCTCTGGTACTCGTAGGCCCAACGGGTAGAACCCATGGAAGGCTAACCTAAAGTTCCCGGTGTATGTTACCCTCTCAACATCCACATCACCCCTCCTCCGTATCGCATATCAGCCCAGAGGCAGGTCCATGGGGGTGTATCACCACGTATAATCTAACGTCATCATATCCTCATATCCCAAATCACTGAGCCCTAAGGTTCTTAAAAGTATGGCATCCAATGTCCATATTATATATCAATCATAACGTTAAGCACAACTCGACAATCGAGGCTACAAGCCAGAATATCATTATATATCATATCAAGATTACGATCAAGGCATGTAATGCCGACAGCAATCTGAAGTGACAGATATAACATCTGATCATAATCAACGAATAGGGTATCACCATGTATCCATAACCACTAGTGCCACAAGTGTCAAAAGATGTACTTATTGCCGCCCGGAGGCAGATTCAAGTCCCAGGGCTGTACTCACTATCGATTCTGGGTCGGACTCAAGTGCCAGCATTAAGTATAAAATAGTTACATAATTATTTAAAAAACCAGGTGCCAGGAGGTGAAGCCTTGACTAAATCAATTAAAATATAATGTGAACGGGTCCTCGACTCTATGTCGAGTTTAAAACCGTTAAAAAGGCTAATTACTTATATTATCATTAAACATACTACGAAACACCATATTATCCAAATCTTTCTTTAGCCTCAAAGGCTTAAATCAATCGGTGATACCTACCCAGCCCCAATATACTTTCATAGGAGCCTTAGGCTCGGTCTCTCGTGACATGAATGCACAACATATCAATAGCACATAATATGTCATCATAAACATGTAATAATGATATAATCATATCCTATGCCCTACACAGGTATATAAAATTAAGCACTAAACTTCGGGTCTCATATCAATCGGGTGCCAACATATCAATAACAATATCAAACGGATGAAAAAATGGTACATGGATACTATACAACCTAGTTAACTAACCCAAGGATGCTATTCAGCACAATTATTAAAGCTATAAATCCAGAAACAGCTCACGAAGCCTACCTGTCATCCGACGAAAAAGCTTTGCCAAAACCACAAATGCTATCCCGCCTAATGCCAAATGAACTCCAAAGGATCTGAAACTAGCGCCAATGAATTCCACAAGTCAACATGAGTCTAACGACGTAATTTAAAATAAATTCTGGACCAGGTCCAAAATTAGGCCTAAAACAAGCTTGCAGGGTCCGCTTGCCAAAACCAAAAACAAAATTCAACACGCCGTTCCCAACACTGCTAGGAACCCATACCCCAAATTTGAG
>JBDJHY010171201.1:0-22058 GCA_039654485.1 Withania somnifera
GTATAGATACCTAGCCAACTTCTAAGTCACCGGCACAGTATCAATCGGATGCTAAAATATAAATATCAATATGAAAAGGATGAAATAATGATGTAGGATCACTATATCCACCTATCTACCCAACCTACGGACGCTATTTAGTATAATTATTAAAGTTATAACCCAGAGGTAACCCCAAGAAGCCTATCTGTCGTCCGATGATAAAGTACTTCAAATTCACGAATCTTACTCCGACTGACGTCAAAAGATCTCCAAATGATCTAAAACTTACACCAAAGTATACTATATGTTAATACAAATCTAACTATATAATTTATACTAAATTCCAGACTGGGCCTAAATGGGCTTGTGGGACCCGCTCACCAAAACGGAATATAAATTTCACCACAGGATCCTTAACATTACAGAAAATTGGTGCTCCAAAATTGAGCTCAATTTGAGGCGGGAAGGGCTTCAAAACAGCCCGGACAGATTAGCCCTTAACAGGGTTCATGATGTAATTTTTAGGGGTTAAACATTGGAATTTCGATATGTTAATGATACTATGAGCAAAATATACTCAGAGAATAATGAATTACACAGGAATATATGGATTATTGGATGAAATTCTCAATTTCACCAATTGGGTTTCTTTAATGGAGGTAACCAAGAATACTAAGAGTGAAAAACGAAGAAGACTTACCAAAAACACAAAGAAATCAAAGAACAATGTAGAAATCATAAGTTTATGTTGAAATAAAATGCAGGGCTCATTCAAGGGTTTTTATAACTACCAGTGACCTTACTCATCGCGATCGTGTGAGGTAACTAGTGATCGCGTAGTACTGAAGAATTGGGTAGTGGGTGAGCTGCCTCAAGATCACGTAGAGTATTGAGCCATTACATCGCGATCGGGTGAGAGGCCTACGCAATCGTGTAGAAGATATCCACCTGCACCAGTTTCATGTTTTGATAGCAATGTTAAAGAGAGAAAGGTTCTCCGAATCACTACTTGAAATACATTTGAATCCAATTTACGCAAACAAACTATGCACACACACCCAAAATGACATTCCAAACTCAACTATGCATAAAAAATCAGAATCCAAGGTCTTTTACAATAAATGCTGACCCGGTCAACCCATAGACTAAAATTTAAGAATTTTCCACCAACACCTCAAAAATGCAACAACAAGGCCAGAAAACCAACACCTCCACTAGCCTAAAATCATCATTTTGAAGCTTCTGGAAGCATCAAAATTTTATCTGAAACTCCAAATACTAAATTAGCACCCAAGATCCACTTTAGGCCATAAACTTAACTAAAATCCACAAATTGGAATAAATTGCAAACGAAAACTCCAAAACACAAACTTAAGGTCAATCTTGATTTTGTTTGGTATTTTGGAGCTAACAGAACTGTCAGAATTTAATTCTGAGTTCATTTTGAAGGAAAGTTGACTTTGGTCAATGGGTACTTAATTTTAGGCTCTAAAATAGGCAATTTGACATATTTCTCAACCGAGTCTCCAGGGATCCAAACTAACAGTCCCAACAAGTCATAAATGACTAGGGAAACTAATACAATGCTCTAGAATGCAAAACGTCGCATATTTATCATAAATGACCATGAGGGACATTACTGTATCTATTGGTTTAGACACTTAATATTCGTGTTTTATGAGTGATTTCTCATCCTATAATGAGGGATGTTATTCAACATTGTAAATATACAAGAACATACATAATTCTCTTAAATAGACGAGAAGTTTTGTCCTCTTTCTACATATCTTATCTCATAGTATTCTTCTCATCTTCATAGTTATATTGTTTTTTTAGCTTAATTATAACATGTACCTTTTTAGATAACGTGATATTTTAAACATAATCTAATTAATTTATCTATAATTAATTGTATGATGTCATTATATTATTAATTATACTATATATTCAATTATATTTGTTGTATTTTTTTATTAAATAATATCCTAAGTCAAATTAATTTTCGTTGATTCCCTCAAATTGTTTAGATTCTAGCCAATTTGTATCAATATAATGTCAATATTAGACTAAATTAAACCCAGTTTAGTCCAATTCCCTAATTTTAATCAAACCAAATCTGACCTACTTTGACCCAGTTGACCTAATCTAGTTCCACCATTAATCCCAACCATTCATCACCATTGATAAAATGGTTCTAATTAAACCTTGTTTTCTTTCATTTTTAATTATTTTGACCCCCAAATTCCCAAAACTAAATCATTTTCCATCAGCCTCAGTTGCCCCAAATCTCCCTCAACCCATTTTATCTCAACATTCACCTTTTTACCCTTTATCTTGCCTTATCTCCTCCATAACTTTCGAGGAGCCGTCACCACCACCACTGGCTGACAGAACCTCCACGATGGCCTCCTTCCTTCTACCTCTTCTCCTTATTTCTCTCTCATTCTCACCCTATCATTACTATTACGGATCAATTTTTTACGTCATAATTGAACCTACCATCCCACCTATATATGAACCAACTCATAGCTCAAATTAAGTAACAGACATAGCAAAAAATAAGGAAAGTACTTGAAAAAAGCAGTAGAAGATATCCAAAAGAGAGAAAATAAGGCAACAAAAGAAAAATACAGTCAGATAAAACACAATTCCCATAACCTTGTAGCATAAGTGTAGGAGATACTAATATACATAGTACTAAGAGTACTAGAAGTAAATATATACACAACTATCTTTGAAGTAAAAAAGAAAAAGAATAACTAAAAGAGGAGATCCTAGTGCGTCCAATCAACAAGAGCTCACCCTACATATCCAATGTCTCTAAAAGTTGGACACAAAGATCTTGTGTCAACGGCAAGACCTCGTACTAGGATTTGCACCAAAAATATGCAAGTGTAGTACGAGTACCAATTGCCAAAGCAACTGGTATCTAGTTGACATCATAGGCCAAATGGCACATATAAGATGTAAAATGGTAAATATAAGATAAGAAAGTAAGGCACAAAATGAACAAAATTAATTTAAAAAGGAAATCTAGCTACACAGAGGGAGAAAGCAAAAAGAACACTAGTAAGTACAACTAGCTAAGTGTAACAGAGAAGGAACTCAAGTATAGTTAAAAGGAACATACCAGGGTCCTTTCGATAAGCTAGAAATAGAGAAAATAATGGAGAAAAGGGCAGTGCCGATGTCACGACCAAAAATCCAGTCATGATGTCACCAACCTTAACCACCTAAATAGATAAGCCTATTCAAAAACCACAAGGGTAAATGCAGAAATAAATAAAGTAAGCGATAAAATAGATGGTCTAATAAAAAATAATCTAAACACCATTGCAAAACCTAAATTTGTTGTGCACAAGTATTTACTAAAAATAGATACGTAATTTGAATTAAGTACAACTATCTAATGAATCAAGATGCTACCTCGCGAATCATAAAGATGAGACTTGAATCACAAATCAAGGAATTCTACTAGGGAACCTGGGGATCAGTACCTGGACACAGTGTAGAAAAGGAGAAAGAGAAAGTATCGAAAATAATGGTTACCCAACAAGTTTCCTCAGTTGGCCCTAATTCTAAATGATAAAGAGAACTAGCTACACTTCAACACCAAGAAGACAACCTCGAAATAGATTATATACCTGAAAAATATACTATATAACAAATACAAGTTATAGGAAATTCAATAACAACTCATAAAATTAGCCAATTCAAGAAAATAATTAACCCACAACCTCATATAATCTCAATGAATTATATAAGTGACACCAAATCATCAAATATATTAGCCAACCTTATAAAAATAAATGGATGAAGATGAGGATGTGATATGCAATGCATTGTTAGTGAATATGATCCACGTCTGTCACTACCACACATTCCTGCTCCAGATCTGGATAGTCAGGACAAATGAGAACTAGCTAAGCCATGTATCTCCTATCACCTACCAGTAACAATTGACCCCTTGGGTACATTACCTTAGTCAGGCACCAGCAAGACTTGGCATGTCAATATCTCAAATCCATTTTAAATTTTTATCTAGTTTCATAATATTCAAGCCCAGCTTATGGTACTGTATACATCTCAACAATAAGTAATAAAACCAATAAATATGTAAGTGCGTGGATAATTTTTTGGATATTTTGAGAGAATTTTATTCTTTATGGATAAAGTTTTATTTTTTTTAGCCTTAGAAAATATTAGGTCAAGGAGAACTCAGACTTCCATTTTGATGGTTCCATTGAGTTTGGAGCATTCAATAGTGGGGTAGTATATATGGTTTATGTACATTAAATTTGAAGAATCCTGAAGGTCTATTAGGAAAATATTGGTTTGTTGTCTTCTACAGTACCCAGTGCAGGAAAATCATTTTCACCATGATCGTGTGCATACGCATCTTGATCGCGTAGGCCAATAATTCTATTCATTCTGATCGCATGCACTAGCATTATAATTTCAAAGTGTTTTATGTGGGTCGAGGAAATTTATTCGCCACAATCGCATCCAAATGGATAAAGATCATGTAGTACATGTGTTTCTAGTGAGTTAGTAAATAAAAACCACCGAGCATGCCCTTATTTCCCATTTTTTATTTTTGGACCTTGAGAGCTCATTTTGAGGTATTCTCAAAGATATGTTTCTAGCCAAAACTATTTGGTAAGATTTTTAATCATTGATTATGTATTACCCATTGGTTATTTTATGATTTTAAAATTAATATTTATAGATTTTAAAGTATAAATTTGGAGATTTTTTGGGAAATTTATGATTTTGTATTTTTGAGTTTTGAACATCCATTCCTACTCTGTTTTCAATGGAATTTAATATTTGAGATCTCTGAAATATGGTTAATAATATTTTTAAGAACAATTACAGATTTACCCTTATGCCTTGGTTTTGATTTTTACTGGGAAACTTTACACTCGATTTTAAAAATAGAAATATGAGCCTTATTGTTAATATTTTCTCATGCTTAGTTCATATTTGACCAGATTTTGTGGATTCAAAGGCTTTACGCAAAGGAAAGGCCCACACTTGATTGTCTTTTTTACTTTTAAGGCAAGTAATGATTCCTGACTCTCTTATAAAACGTCCTAAGTGTTTATATGTTGTTATTTTAAATAGGGGGTAATAGGGACTATTTGGGAGAATTCTTGTGGGTCAAGTGACAAATATTCACCCAGATACTCGAGTTAAGCATGTAGGGTTTAAAACAAAGAAATAAAAATGGCTATGATTCCTAAATTAATTGATTCCCCCTTGAGTTGAGATAGTTATATGGCCTTGAGTTGTCCATGAGTTGTAGCTTTATTTTGATAGATACGGTTTCTGTTTGTTGTTATACCATAAGTGACCTTGTTGATTTATCAATGTTACATTGCCTCTTTTTACATAATTTTTATAAGAGATTTCTCATTCATTGATGCATATTGATCATTTAAATATACTATATTTTATGAGGAAAATGATGAAATTATTTGAAAGGAAAGGGATGATCTGCAATTTTTATATTTTCACAATATATATAATGAAAATGAAAGATAAAATGGAATATGATATCAAATGAGATAGCCAAATTATTATTCCCGACATTGTCATGATATTAAGATATGATTTAAAAGGCAGTACCAAAGTGTTATTCCTGGTGCGGTCAAGTTATTAATTTATGATATGAAAGAAAAAGCTTGATTTGCAACATTTGGCATTGATATGATACTGATATATGATATAATAGATAGGACCAATGTGTGATTACTTGTATTGCTAAGGTAAATGAGACAAAAATGCATCATATTACATGGAATTGTATTATATTGCACATGTTGATTTATGTACATTGTTGATTTCATATTTTCAGAGCATGTCTCATATGAATTTATATTATATTCATTTGATGCTAATAGTAAATTACTGTACTTATTTTGTTGATGGATGGTATTATGAGCCTGAGATGGCCATAATTATACGACCGTAGGAGTGGTTATAGCCCTTTTCACCCAAAATTAATCAGAAACTGTGATAAGTCCTTTTAAAATAATGAGTTGAAATGGATTAATTGGTCTTGAAAAGATCATAATTACTGGATGGTTGATACTTGAATGGATGAATTATTTAACTTAGCGCATTCCATTTAGAATCTAACTCAAAAGACTATTTCTAGGTATCCTGGATGTACCCTTCTTGCCACGGGCAGAATTATGCATTGGGGACTAGTTGAGATATTTCTGAACTCCTTCAAAAAATAGCACAATTAGTGGGTTTTCCCTATTGAATGTGATATGATTTGAGAAGGGAGGCCTTCCTCTAAATGTGTTAAGGATGAGAGGTTGCACTTGATATGGCTCAGTTTGGTTTCACTTGATGATTGATGCTTTATTTTAAGTTTGAAGGTGGTGCCTTGTCTGATACTGTATATTTTGGATATGGGTTCAGTTATAGTTGACTACTCAAATTATTTAATTTACTGTTGATATTTCTCCTACGCATTGTATCTGCTACTATTATGAATATCTTTTATTGAATTATTGTATAATTTATAGCTTGGTGTTTGGGAGGATTATGGTTGGTGTGTTAGGGTAGTGTATTTGTGTCACCACTTTGTTTTAGATCCATTTTAGGGATTCTTATAAGTATCCATTGCTTTATTTTGGTACTACTCCCTTTCTTTCTATACTTATGTAGGTTAGAAGTTTGGTACACTTTAACTTTCCTTCCAAATCTACAATGACCCTTATGGTCATTTTTGCATTTTCTTACATCTAGGGATTTCTTTTAGTATCCATGAGTTATTTGGGGCTTATAAAAATCGATGGTTCAATTCCCGAATCGTTCATTTGGTCGTTATGTCAGTTTTACTATTTTAGAGCTTTAGCTATTAAAATCATTGTCTTTAATCTATATTTTGTGTAAATCAACTCAAAATTGAATTCTAAGAGTTGATTTTTTTGGGAACATATATTTAGGTGAAGATGGACTATTGGTTTGGGTCTCATTTTATGTGTTTTATATGCTTTAAAGTTCATAAGTGTAGCTTGGGTGATCATTTATTGATCGGAGACTCGAGTTGAAATTCAACTGCACCATCAGCTCCAAAATATCAATTTTGAGTTAGGTGAGTTGTTCTTTCAGGATTCAGGCCAATCGGGACCATTTCAAGTAATCGATTGGAAAGTTGGTTATTTTGGTAGGGTGTTGAGTTTGGTCAAGTTTTCATTAAATTGACCTCAAATTTGTGTTTGGGCTGTGTCGTTGAGTTTAGAATGTCATTTTTGTGTAGGTAACATAGCTGGTTTGTGTTCATCACGTTCTGAATGCATTTTGAGTACTCTATCGAGCTAATTTGTGGCTAAAATTTAGTGGTGCATCAGCTACTGATATAGGCCCCAGTTTCCCTTCGTGCTCCAAGACTAGGGCAACATTCATGATGAACTTGGTTGGCTTAACTTTAACATTCATGGCCGATTTAATGCATTCACAAAGTAGTGGATTGGACCGGATTCCCCTTTCCTTCTTTACATTCGTACCCATACTACCATGTCCGAGGTCACGTGGACACATTCGCGATCACCTGGATACGTTCACACAGGGTTAAACCCTTGGCAGTATATTAACCCCAAAAACAAAATTTAATTTATTTTTAATTATTTTTCCACTTCCAAAGCTCTATAATCACTAATTCCAATCCTTGGGGTTTGCATGCGATAGTTGGTGACGTTGGAGTCAATATCTCTTCACTTGCTTTTTTATTATTGGAAAGTTTTCAATCTAATTTCTCAAAATGCCATCGTAAAATTCCTAAATTCTTCAAGTGAGTTCTTCACTTTAATTTATCAATATTACCTTATTGTTTTCTCGTCTTAGCACCAAAATTTGTGTATGAGTTTCCTATGATGTGGAAAATATTTTGTTACCCTTTCATTTGAAATTGTGGTTTCGAAGGCCCGTAGGTTTGTTTTGACCTATATTTTCACCCATACTATAATCATAGTTGTAAGGCTATCGTTTGAGTTGTATTAACATGTAGATTATTATTTTTCTATTTTTTTTATCATTCGAGCTCGTTTGCATATTTTTTGGAGATGTTGGAGTTGATTCAGCATATTCTACTCAGTATTTATAAGCTTATAGTCAAAGATCAAGTAGGTTATGGCTACTGATCTTATACCTAGATACTATGGAAAATAATTACAGTAATTATCCATCCTTTTTGGTTGGGATTCCTAGGTTGGTACCCATGACCCTGTCTGCTTCGTAGTTATATATTGGCATTACATTTGCGATTATAGTTACTATAAACCTAGGTAGTCTTGATTGACTATGGAACATAGATAATGGGATAATTGGAAATGCCCGTGACTCTAGGACATCAACTAACTAGTTTTAGATATTGTCGTATATCCGCGCCTATCTAGGGATGGAAGGACTTGTTGTGATATTATTGTGATTAAGCATATCATCATCATGAAATTGGTTTTTATGCATTGGTTTCTACTATTTTATGTCCAAGATCCCAATGTCACTAATTTTAAAACCTTGCATGTTCTTGCGAGACCCCTTTTTTAGTATTATGAAATAAAAAGAGTGTTTTCAAGATGTTTTACCAATTTTGATGATAAAAAGGCTAAGTAAAGAGCTAATCAATGTTTTGAATTATTACAAGACTTGGTTGAGGCCATGATCTAGAGGCTGATTTCTTTTTGAATTTAGTCCCAGTTATGGCTTGGCATGGTCATTGATACTTGATTCTGATATAGACTCAACAAAGGTCTGAATATAGTTTATGTTTACATGAGTTCAATTTGGTTTATAAGTTGGGTTGTATGCGTTTTCAACCTTGATGGACCTTCCAGATCCGGGCTTACGGGTGACCAAAATCAGGGTATACATGGGAGTAGAGGTATATGGGTTGCGACCTTCCATAGATCCTACGTTCGAGCTTGCGTGTCCAGGGTAGAAACATACAAATTTACTTTACTATCATTTCATTTCATCATCATTCATTTTATATATTTGAGTGTTGTTTGTTATTTGTACTCTCGGTAGGATAGGATGCCGGAGGGTTTGCATTTATTTATTTTTGTTTTATTACTTATTTTGTTTAGAATAATGTTATTAGCTTGATACATCCTATATTTCTCTTTTCATATTCCTTTGTTGTTAATCTTGTGGTGGTTAGAATTTATTTTTTCCCCATTATTTGAGGTTACCGGTAAACCACCATTTTTTGTTATTTGTTAGTATATCTTATTTGATGAGCATGGATGTAGGTGTGATCCTTACGTTTTTCACTATTCTTCCTTATTATAACTAGTTATCTAGAATATTTACTTGCCTTTATCCTATTAGCTAGTCTCTCTAATTCCTCTACTTGTTTGACTTTTATGACTTATATTTTTTATCTGCCTATATGTTGATCTTTATCTCTTATATATGCCTAGTCGACCAATGATGCCTACTGCATACCCTTTGATTTGGTACTCATACTACACTTCTAAATTTTTCGGTGCAGACCTGAGCACGAATGGTCCACACTAATTCCAAACTTATGCTAATAATTTGTTACGGAGATAGAGCTTATCCTTTACCTTCTCTTATATTTCCTTTTGTTATTTTCATTTGAGACACACATTGTATTTATCTTTCAGACTTGTACAATTATATAGTGTCTCATGTATCAAATACCATGTTTTTGTTGTTATTGACTTGATTTAGGATTTCACTTATCCCCATCCCTTATTTATGCCTTATCTTCTGCTTTTACCTTATTATATATGATTTTCATACCTGTTGGGTGGTTCTCCTATGGTAGGAAGTGGTGTCCTCGTGGCCTATAAAATTAGGTAGTGAAAAATTGGTATCAAAGCCCTAGGTCCTTCAGTATCCTTAGCACATAAACCGGTGTCTAATAGAGTCTTGCAGATCGGGTATGAGGATATCTATATCCTATTTTTGAGAGGATACAGGGACATTTATAATAATTCCTTATCCTTTCACTTCTATGTTGACCGTGTATCATAGTTGGTCTATTTAAATCTCATTTGTTCTTATTCACTCTTCCAAATAGGGCATAGATACGATCTTTGGCAGCAGTAAGAGATCATACACTTGTTGCACCACCATTTAAAGCACAATATAAGATTTAATCCTATGGAGAGGGACGAGGTCGAGGGCATCAAAGTAGAAAACCCAACTATAGATGCTTCACTAGTTAGTGCTTCAGATGTTAAGCCTGAGCCTTTAGCGGTTCAGCAGCCATCAGTTTTACATTGGAGCAAATCCTTTTACTCCTATGTCAGCTTTAGTTCTAGCCATTTCTAAAGAGATGAGAGACTTTCTATTGTAGTTGTTAGATCTATTGGGCAAGCCGACATGTAGGGTACAGATTCAATGCCGGTTTCTTTTAGTACAGGTATGTCACCAACACCTAGTACTTATGGTCTACGAGTTCCTCCAATGCTGAGCTCTTATGGTTTGGGTGTTCCGCACTCTATGTCAACATTTCTTATTTAGGTTCCTTTAGCACCGGTTTATCCATCATTAGCACCAGTAGCACCTGATCCGTATTTGGTTCCACCTATTCCCTACTTATCCACCTATGTGTGATTCTTACCAAAAGGCTATAGGTCAATTTTTGAGGTTGGGTCCTCTAAGATTCATTGGTACATCTAGAGAGGATCTGAGAGATTTCATTTACAAGTTTCAGGAGGGGTTATATAATTTGGCTTATTGGATCCATGGTGTTGATTTTACAATGTATCAGATAGGCAGCCTAGCCAAGTAGTGGTTGAAGTCTTATTGTTCAAGTAGGTCAGTAGATTTTATCCCTTTTACTTGGATTTCCTTCCATGATGCATTTTTTGGGAGGTATATTCCTCGTACTAAGTAGGATTACTGGAGAGGGAATTTCCTTAGACTTGAGTAGGTTCTTTGTCTATTTTTAAGTATGAAGCTGAGTTTCACTGATTGTCCGCTTATGGTGCTAGTTATATATTTACTGAGGCAGAGAGAATTTGTTATTTTTTTAGGGTTGGATACTGAGATTTGTAATAAAATGTAGGTATTAGTTTCTATTGAATCATCCTTTCTAGTCATTCTTGAGAAAGCTCATACTATAAAGGATATTTGTTGTAATGAGAGAGTTAGGAAGGATAAAAGGCCCAAACTTCAAGATTTGTTTAATGGTTCAAGGCATGATGGTAGGGATTCTGGTTTGTAAGTAGGAACCTAATGAAGCATCAGCAGTAAGGCAGTTAAGTCATCATGTTCAAGCATCAATATAGCTTTTAGCAGTGGTTCTTCAGGCCGTGGTGGCATTATGTTCTTTCAAATTATGTAGTCCCAGGTATACTTGATATAAAGTCCTCTGATGTTACTGTTAGATGTAATATCTCTATGTGCTATCATCCTGCTTTGGCATTATGTGATCCAGTCTCAACCTGCTCCTACGTGTTATGTTATTATGCTCTGTGTTTGAGTATAGCTAGTCAGTTATTTCCTGTGCCGTTATCTGTCTCCACCCCAGTAGGTGATTTGTAAGTAATGTATTATGTGTTGAGATCCTATTTTGTAGTTATTGGGATCTTGAGACTTAAGTTGATTTGATATTTTTGGATATGGTTGACTTTGACGTGATACTAGTCATGGATTGGTTATCCCCTCACAAAGTGGTCATGGATTATTTCACCAAGTCTCTGAACTTAGCTATGCCCAGTGCATCCCCGGTTGTGAGGCAGGATTTGATTAGTCGTGTACCAACAGGGATCATCTCTTACATTTATGATAGTAGCTTAGTTTCTCATGGTTGTTTGGCATATATTGTATATGTTAGAGATATTAGTGTTGATTTTACATCTCTTTTTATCGGTACTTAGTATTAGTGATTTTTCTAATGTATTTCTAACCGACCACCTTGGATTTCCACCTAAGCGAGACATTGATTTTGGCATTGATTTAGATTCGGGAACCAGCCCTATATCCATTGCTCCATATCATATGGAACCTAATGAGTTGAGATATCTTAACAATTAGCATCAAAACTTATTATATAAAGGTTTTATTCGGCATAGTGTTTCACCTTGGGTTTCTCCTGTGTTATTTGTGAAGAAAAAAATGGTTCTATCGCATGTGTATCAATTATAGAAAGCTTAATGGTGCTACTCTAAAGAACAAGTATCCTACACCTTGCATTGATGATTTATTTGACCAGCTTTAAGGTTTTTCCATCTTTTCTAAGATTGATTTAAGATCGGGTTACCACTAATTGAGGATCCAGACAAAGGATATTACAAAGACAATATTTACGACGCAGTGTGGTCATTATAAGTCCTTGTGATGCCTTTTGGTTTGACTAATACACCTGCAACCTTTATGGATTTGATAAACCATGTAATTAGGCCCTACCTTGATTCCTCCGTCATTGTGTTCACCAATGATATCCTATTATATTCAAGGAGTGGAGAGGATCATGAGTTTCACATGAAGATTATTATTCAGACTTTTAAGGATCATCGACTTTATGCCAAGTTCACAAAGTGCGAGTTTTGTATTGAGTTTGTTGCATTTCTTGGACATGTGGCATACAAGAATAGTATTATGGTAGATCCAATTAAGGTTGCATCAATTGTCCTAGACCAAATGCTCCTACTGAAGTTTGTAGCTTTTTCATACTTCCTTGTTACTACCATCGGTTTATTAAGGGGTTCTCTTCTATGACAGTGCAATTGAATAGATTGATTAGAGTGGATGTTCCTTTCCAGTGGTCTGATGGGTATGAGGCTTGTTTTTCATAGCTTAAGATAACTTAACTTCTTATCCAGTGTTGATATTTTGAGGGTCAGAGCTTTGAGTTTTAATGTGATGCTTCCATTGTTGGTATTGGTTTTGGTGTGATTCAGCAGGGTCGTATGATTGCTTACGCTTCTAGATAGCTTAAGGTTCATGAGCACAACTACCCCACCTATAACACGGATTTTGCGGTAGTAGTTTTCGTGATGAATATTTTGCACCACTATCTTTATGGAGTTAATTGCGAGATATTCACTTATCACGGTAGTCTTCAGTATATTGTGAGCCTGATGGAGATTAAAGCTTAGTATCAGAGGTGTATTGAGTTACTAAAGGACTGTGATATTATAATTTTGTATCATCCGATCAAGGAAAATATAATAGAAGATTCCTTGAGCCAGAAGTCGATGAGTATGGGTAGCTTGGCTACTTTATCAGTTTCTAAGAGGCTGTTAGCTTTAGACATTCAGTATTTGGCTAAGATATGTTTTTCTAGTATTGAGGCTCGTTTTTCATTAGTTAATCAAAGTGAATAGTGTCAGTTTGAAGACCCAGACTTGGTCAACATTCATGATTAGTTGCTGTGGGGTGTGCCCCACAAAGCTACTTTAGATTCAAATGGTATTCTAAGGTTTGAGGGGCAGATTTTTGTTCTATAGATTGATGGTTTGATTCAGTTTATCCTCTATAAGGACCACATTTCTAGTTATTCCATCCTTCCAGGTGTGGCTAATATGTATAAATATTTGAGAGAGGTTTATCAGTAGAGTGGTATGAAGAGGGATATTGTTGAGTTCATCTCTCAGTCCTTGAATTATTTTCAAGTCAAGTTTGAGCACCCGATGTTGGGTAGTTTGATGCAAAGGCTTTCCATTCGCAAGTGGAATTATGGATATCATTTCAGGCTTGCTTCAGACTCCTCCTAGCCATTATTTAGTTTGGATTATTATCGATAGGTTAACTAAGTCTGCACACTTCATTCCAATTCATACTACATATAGGATGGAGAAGTTGTCCTTTATTTTTCTCTGGCAGGTGTTTATCCTTTATTTATCTTTGACAGGTGTTTAAACTTTATGGTTTTCTATTTTCCATCATCTCTGAATGTGGTACTCAATTTACTTCATAGATATAGAGGGTAGTTTAACATGGTATGGGCACCGAGGTCAATCTCAATATTTCATCTCCAGATAGATAGTTAACCCAAGAGGACCATTAAGGTTCTAGAGGACATATTGAGGGATTATTTCTCAATTTTGGTGGTTTTTGGGATTAGCATTTGTCATTGGTAGAGTTTACATATAACAACAGCTACCACTCTAGTATTCAGATAAATCTTTTTGAGGCTTTTTATGGTATATGGTGTCTTTTACCTATTGATTGGTTTGATGGGTTTGAATCTAGATTACAGAGCATAGATCTACTTTAAGATACTTTAGAAAGGATTCTGTAAATTCATGATAGACTTCAAGAATCAAAATGGTTATTCAAATTGTTGTCATCATGCCTTGGAGTTTAGTTTTGGTGATTGAATCTTTTTTAGGTATCGCCCATAAAGGGTGTGATAAGGTTCAAAAAGAGGAGCAAGCTCCGCCCCCGGTAATTAGCCCTTTTAAGATACTTGATCAGATTGGTAGTTTTACTTATAAGTTAGCTTTTCCTTCTTTGTTTTGAGTTGTTCATCAAGTCTTCCAAGTGTTGATGTTTAGGATGTATATCTCAGATGAATCGCATATTCTCCTTTATGATTCCATTCTGGTTGAAGAAGGACAATAGATTATGAAGGAGAGGATTCTAGGTTTCGCTACAGAGCTAAGAAAGCTGAGATCTAGGTAGACTCCCATAGTTAAGGTTCAGTAGGGGGATCTCTTTATGTAGGAGTCTACTTAGGAGATCAAGAGTGAGTAGAGATCTCAGCATCCTCATGTGTTTAAGCCTTCAATTACTTCCTTATTCTGACTTTTGGGATGAAATTCCTTTTTAATAGTGGATGTTGTAATGGCCCTTATGGCTATTTTTTGCATTTTCTGTATTTTCATGTAATCTTAGAGCTTCTTGTAGCAATATTTTTGTATCAAACTTAGTGTTTTGTCTCCTGGGTTGTTTGTATGGTCATTATGTCTACTTCTCTATTTAGATATTTTACTATTAAAATCATTAACTTTAGTGGACATTCTATGTAAAAAAACTCAGAATCAAATTAGACATTTTATGTAAGTCTAGATGTACTCTTGGTTCGGGTCTGAAGGCCTCGGGTTTTAGTTTTATCTCATTTTTCATATTTTATGTGCTTTATAGTTCATAAGTGTAGCTTGGGTTGTCTTTTTGTGATTGGAGCCTTAAACTAAAGTTTTTATGTGACATAAGCTCCAAAATATCGAGTTTTGACTATGTGGTTTGTTCCTTTGGATTTCGAGCCAACTTGTCTCATTTCGAATATTTGGTTGAAAAGTTGGTTATTTTGACATGGTGTTGACTTTGGTCAACATTTCATCAAAACAACCTCGAATTAGACTTTGGTTTATCCTATTGAGCCTCAAATGTCATTTCTAAACAAGTACTATATTTGGTTTGTGTTTTTTCGATTTTGAACACAATTTGAGTAATCTATCGAGCCTATTTTCTTGGTTAAAACTTATTGGTGCATCAGCTAGTGATGTAGGACCTAGTTGTCCTTTGCGTTGGGGGTGCAGGGCCAAGTTTGTGGTGAACCCAACTGGGTCAACTTCTATGTTTGCAGTTGGTTCATTCTGTTCATAGAGAGGTGGCTTAGTTCAGTTTGCTCCTTTTTTTCTTCGCATCGTATCCACATAACCACGCTCATGGTGGGTCAGCAAAGTTGCTGACTTCGTTTGTGGTCACCTAGCCGCATTTCCACAGGGTTAAACCCCTAGCAACATATAAACCACAAAACCTTAATTTTATTCATTCTTCATCATCTTTTAACTTTCAAAGCTCTAAAATCAACATTTCCAATCCTTAGGGTTTTGAATGCGATAGTGGGTTATGTTGGAATTGATATTTCTTCAATTATTGGTAAGTTTCCACTCCAAAGTTTTGAAATTTCATTCTAAAATTCCCAAAATTCTTTAAAATGAGTTTTTCACTTTAATTCATTTGTTCTATATTATTTTTTTGATCATCTTATCTTTAAATTTTAGGAATCAGTTCCTCTACAATGTGGGGAGCATTTTTCTACCCTTTTATTAGGAGTTTAGGGTCTGCAGGCACATAGTCCCATCTTTGAACCATATTTTGACCTAACTATCATCACATATTAATGGGTATCATTTGGCTCGTATTCATATGTAGATTATTATTTTTCTAGTTTCTTGATCTTTTGAGCTCATTTGCACATTTGGGGCTGTTGAAGTTATTTGGGCATATTATACTCAATATTTATGATCATATCTTTGAACTTCAGGTAAGCTATGGCATACCAATCTTAGGCTTGTCTTATATTGGAAATAACTGTAGTAATTAGTCATCCTTGGATCGGGATTCCTAGGTTGGTATCCATAACCATATCCACTTCTTTCGTCTGCTTTTTGGTTATGTATTTGTGTTACCTTTTTTATTATAGTTACCTTTTGACCCTGAGTTGTCTTGATTGACTATGGAATATGTATGGTGGGATTATAGGGAATTTTTGTAAGTCCTATACATAGACTAGATGGTTCTAGATGACACAGAATCTGCATTTATAAAAGGACGGCAGGACTTGTTGTGATATTGTTATGATTGAGCATATCATCATCATTAAATTGATTTTTATGCATTGGTTTTTATTGTTTTATGGACAAGAACCCAACATTACTGATTTTGAAACATTGCATGGTGTTGCATGACCCTTTTTAGTATCATAATATAAAATGATTACTTTTGAGATGTTTTACCAGTTTTATTGATAAAAAGGCTAAGTAAAGAGATAATCACTATTTTGAGTTATTACTAGATTTGGTTTCAGCCAAGACCTAGATGTTGATTTCCTTTCAGACTTAGTCTTGATTGCGGTTGATTCTTGATTCTAATATAGACCCAACAGAGATCTAAATACAATATACGTTTATATAAGTTCAACTTATCATGATTTGGGTTGTATGCAGTTATAAATTCCATCGACCATATTGATCCGAGCTTGCGAGCAACTGAAGGAGGGTATATGAGGGATTATAGATATATAGGTTATGACTTTCCACAAGTTCCTACTTATCGGGCTTATAGGTTTGGGGTAGGAGCATATGTATTTACTTTACTATCACCTAATGTCATCATCATGCATAGTATATTCTTGAGTGTTTTTTGTCGTCTGTACATTCTGGTAGGATGGGTTGCCAGAGGGTTTATATTCATCTCTGTTTGTTTTATTACTTATTTTGTTTAGTATAGTAATATTAGATGGATATATCCTATGTATCTCTTTTTGTATTCCTTTATTGTTACTCTTATGGTGTTAACCTTTCTTCCTGGTCACATTATTTGAGGTTACCATTATACTACCATTTTTTGTTATTTATTTGTATATTTTATTTATTGAACATCAAGTATGTTCTTTCCTTTGTTGCCTTAAGCTTCTTTATTGTAATTAGTTATCTAAGATATATACTTGTGTTTATCCTATCAGCTAGTCTCTCTTCTTGCTCTTCTTATTTAACTTCCGTGACTTGTATTCCTTATCTGTCTATTTACTATCTTTATATCTAAGTGAGCCCAGTTGGCCAATGATTCCTACTTGTTACCCATTGTTTTGGTAGTCACACTACACTTCTATCTCTTTTTGGTTCAGACCCGAGTATGAGTAATCCATGCTGATTATAGACTTGTGTTGATATATGTAATCTTATTTAGTGTCTCCTGTATCAAATGCCATGTTTTGTGTTTTTAACTTAATTTAGACATCCATTTATTCATGTCCCTTATTTATGTCTTTATTTCTTATTTTAGGTTATCATTCTTTCTTTGCATTCTTTTCAGGTGGTTCTCCTATAGTGTGATGTAGGTGCCTTCATGACCTGAGAAATCGAGTTGTGATATGATCAATTTCCAAGGAATGCATTAAGAGCATTTGAGATTGTTTCCCTATTGTTGACACCCATTTTTTTACCCTCCCTTGTTTGGTTACTGTAATGACCCTTACGGTCATTTTCGCGATGTTGTATTTTTTTGTGTTCTATAGCTTTCATTAAATTCCCTAAGTCATTTTTAAATTATCTAAGTCAGTGGTTTGGTTCTCAGGTTGTTCACTTGATTATTATATTTGTTTCCCTATTTTTTATCTCTTAGTATTAAAATCATTGACATTAGTCAACAATCTATGAAAACGATCTCGAAATTAAATTCTGGCAGTGCCACTAACTCCAGAACTTGGATTTTTTACTAGATGGGTTATTGGTCTATGTTTGTAAGTTTTAGTTTGGAGTTCGTGCGATTTTATGAGTTTTATGTGCTTTATATCGACATTTTGGAGCTTGAGTGGTTATCTAGTGATTGGAGCCTCAAATTGAAAATATCACTGGTCCGTCAGCCCAAAATGTCGAGTTTGAGTTAGGTAAGTTGTGTGTTTGGGTTTCGGACCAATCGAGCTCATTTTGATTACTTGGTAGAAAAGTTTACCATTTTAGCTGAGTGTTGACTTTGGTCAACTTTTCATCAAAACGACCTCAGATTGGTATTCCATCTATGAATTTGAGTGCAGAATGCTGACTCCAGGCAGTTTTTATATTTGGTTTGTACTCATCTATTTTTTGATGTATTCCAAGCCCCGTTCTCTAGTTTTGAACTTGCCTGGGGTTTCAGATGTCAATAGTTGCAGGTCCAGGCATCGTCGCATTTGTGATGGGGGGACGAATTCGTGGCCCTACATTCACACTGGTTGTAATGGATCTCCTAATAATATTTTTCGATAGTATTAAATTAAATTATTTAATCTAATTAATAATTTCTGTTGTGTTAGCATACCAAATATATTGAAGTTTTATTATTTCTAAAGGGTAGGTTTAGTTAGAAATAATTTTTTTATTAATTTTGGTATATTTAAATTATTATAAATATTTTTTATTAATTTATACGGTACCCGGTTATTTAAAAACAAAGGAAATAAAGATTCTCCCTTAATTTTTGTGCCACCACTTCACCTCTTCCTCTTACTATATATATATGTTGTCTGTTACTTAGAGCATATAAGTTAAAGTTAAAAAGGAAAATTATTTCCTCGTTTTGAAGGAAATCAAAGCAAGCAGGGACGAGTGCTCCATGTTTCTCCTTCGACCTATAGCCCCCCTCCAAACGCTTCTTTAAGTTTAGTTTCGATGGTTTTGCTCCGTGAAAGCTCAGTATCTTGGTTCGTCATGCATTTCTAGCTAGTAATTCCTCGTTTGTACTATAGTTTAAATGTTTTTCTATAGTAAACAAATATTTAGCGGTGCATATATTTAATTATAACCGTGAAATTTAGCCTAAATTTATAACCACATAATCCCCACGTCATGCTCTTCAGTTTGATATAATTGTTTTCGGATTTTTGAACTATTAGGGTTTTGGACCCGATTTTTAGTCGAGAATTTGGCCCTGTATTTATATAGCAATATGGGTCTTGTTTTACTCATCTTGACTCTTTAATCTTGTTTTTGATAGTTTCACTTATATTTGGAACTTGTCTGAAGATTTTGACTCGTTGGGCGTGTTTAGAATTATTTTTCGGCAACTAGGTAGGCTAGGTTTATTACATTATTGACTAAATGTTGATATAGAAATTACATTGGTAAATTGGGACTATGCGAGACCACCAACGTGTTTCATGCTGACTCTGGACTGTAGTATGGTGGGGGAGGAGTAATACCTTTTATGCTTATTATTTATGCACCGACTCTGGACCATAGTGAGGTTGGGGAAGGGACTATACAAGTGATTAGGGCTTACTAGATATCCCCCACAATTGTTTTTTGGTGGCCTAAAGTCTGATCCTAGGTAGGTTGCTTATCTTCTCTGGATGTGTATGTGTTGTTATTTTAGTGATACTGTGATTATTACTTCCTTCTGATGTGGCGTGATACTTGATAGAGCGAGGTTATGATTGACTCGGGGAAACTAAGCTTGATCATTTCTCTTGCTATGTATATTTACGAGCTCGAGCTGGGATTTGGTATTCCTAACTGATGATTATGCCATCACATGGAATTTGTGAAAGAGTAAGCGAGATTGGTTCCCTCCATAGAATCTCTGACCTAGGTCGCTACGTCGTTGCCTGCGGTGATGCGTAGCCTGGGTGGAGGGGTATACCGTGGGAGGAAGGGTAAGTATACGGATATAGATCATCTGTGGATGTTCTTCATGTCCTGGTGGGACCCTTATTTATATATACATGGTTCTACAGTGCCATGGGTCACCCAGGAAGACAACGTATGGGTATTGGGGCAGCCTGTAGTACCCCTTGGCTGGTACTTTCTAGTTATACTAGTTATTAGTGCACTTTTCGGGATGTACCTAGCATTGTTGATCGTAGTCTCACCTGGTTATAGCTTCACTAAGGATCCAAGTAAGTGGCATGTGGTTTGACTATCTGTGAGTGTATTATGCCAGTTTATTATTGCCCTTTCTTTGTATTGATTGCTTTTTCCCTTGTTTATGCTTATTTTTATTCAGTCGGCCTATACCTACTAAGTACCCATTGTTGTTGGTACTCACTCTAGATATAGGTGTGCTGTTTTGAAGATACGGTGAGCATCATACATCCTTGCTATATATATATATATATGTATATTTTGAGTCATACAAACTTGTATTCTGTTTTGATTATATTCACTTATAGTAGCTCATCAGCCATGACACCAGGTTTTGGAGAGTGTGTTTATGTTGTTTTGATTGAGTTATCTCTTCCTTCCTTTTGAGTTTTTCTTTGGGGATTGTAGGTACTGGCCCATCGCTACTCGCTCTGGGCTAGGATTTAGGTTTGTCTATAGGTGGGGTGTAGATGCCATCACTTCTCGATTTTTAGGTCGTGACACCGGTCCACCCCATTTGCAGAAGCATGAAACGGAATATCCTTTCCCCTTTCGTCTTCTCAAATGCACTAGGGGGACCACATTTGCGATGGTCCAGCTAGACCTTTGACCTCGTTCGCACTTCTTAATTTCCTGGCAATGTAAATAGCTAAAAACACAAATTTTCATCTATTGTTCCCATTTCTTCTTCTCCTAGAACTCTAAAACCACCAATAATTTCACTTGGTTTTTCTCATAAACTCATGGGTGACTTTGGAAACTTGATATCCTCGATTCTTCTTTGATTCCAAGTAAGTTTCCATATTTATTTCATCCAATTTCACCCAAAAATCCCCAAAATTTCCATGTTTATTTCTTCACTTTATTTGATGATATCAATTTTTTAGCTCCAAACTATGGATAAAAGTTACCTATGGTGTGGGGACTGTTTCAAGACACTTTGTTTGAGCTTTAGGGTTTGCAGGCCCGTTTGACCCATATTTAGACTAGGCTATTCTTATAGCACTATGGATATTGTTGCACTCGTATTAGTGTCTTGATTATGGATTTGATAGTTGCATGATTGTTGTTCTTTGTTTGCATGCTTTTGGAGGCTTTTTTCCATGTTGTATTTTTTGTACTTCATCGTACGATAGGTAGACTATGCTTAAAATCTTAGAATGGGTTTTATATGGGATATAATTGTGATAAATAGAAATCCTTGGGTTAGGATTTCTAGGTTGTCAGCCTTGACCCTGTCTGCTCCTTTAGTCCGTTCTTGGCTATGTATATTTGTTGTATTTGCATTTATTTACCCTGTGACCTTGAGTCGTTTTGTAATGAATCTGCAACATAGATGTTGTAGAATTTTTCCATGGCATGACTGACAAGATTCTTGATATACCTTGTGTTCATTTCTAAATAATAAGCCTAAAATATGTAAAACTTGTGTAAATAACTAGTGTTAAGGATAAGAGGCTTAATGATGAGCTATATTTCATTGTTGAGTTATTACTAGACTTGATTGCGGTCATGAGCAAGATATTGTCAAATTTTAGATTTAGACCTGGTTGCAACTGGCTTGGTCATTGACAATCATCAGGATATTGACTCGTTAGAGGTACAGATACAAATTATGTTATATCACCCATGAGAATTAGTATGTTATGTTAGTTTTGATTCTATATTTTATTGGATGCTATAAACTCAACCATATATGGTAATTTAGTGTGTATGCTATTTTTAGTTAGATGTTTTAATATATGTCATAAATTCAACCATGTTTTGATAACTTAGCTGTTAAGTTTAATT
>JBDJHY010171202.1:0-12324 GCA_039654485.1 Withania somnifera
ACACTTGAAGTATTTGGCATAAAGCTACTGATCTTGGAGAGTTCGAAGGATAATTCTAAGATGGATTAAACTATAATATCATTAATGGAAGCTATCATGAACAATTTAAAGTATTGTTGGAGCACCCTGTTCATGAGGTCTATGAATGCAGCAGGAGTATTTTTAAACTAAAGGACATGATCATGAACTCAAAGTGTCCATAGAGGGTTCTAAAGGTTGCTTTGGTAATGTCTGACTCTGTGAATTTAAGCTGCTGATAATAGCCGAAATGAAGGTTAATCTTAGAGAAATAACCATCACTTTGCAGTTGATCAAACAAGTCATCAATCCTTTGTATAGGATATTTATTCTTGATCATGACTTCGTTCAAGTGGTGATAGTCTATGCACATTCTGAGTGAACCATATTTCTTATGCACGAATAAGATAGGGGCACCCTGGGGAGATACACTAGGATGAATAAACCCCTTGTAGAAGATCCACTAATTGGTATTTCAATTCACTAAGCTCTGCAGCTGCCATTATATATGGCAGAATAAAATAAGTTGAGTGCCTGGAACGAGGTCCATTTCAAAGTCTATCTCTCAATCATAAGGGACTCAGGGTAAATCCTTAGTAAAGTCATCCATAAAATCTCTGACGACTAAACTGACTAAATATCAAGAATGTTGGAATAATAATATTTGACTTGGACCAAGTGATAGATTCATCCCATAGAGAACATTTTTCGAGCTTCTAGGTATAAAATAAACTTACCCATAGGAACAAAAATACTACCCTCCTATTCTAGGACAGGTTTATTATAAAACTTAAAGCAGACGATTCTAGTCCTACAATTCATAGTGGCATAGCATTAATAAAGCCAATCCATGCCAAGAATAATGCAAAAATCCACCATGTCTAGTTCGATGAGATCCACAGGAATAATTCTTTCAAGAACTGATACAGGAAAACCATGGTAGATTGCTTTAGAATGACTGACCGTCCAATTGGTTTGGAGATGGAGAATGGTTAGGAAAAATTTTCAGAATAGTCCCCAAACAGACTTTTAATGAATAGGGAAACAAAAAATAAGGTATCTCCAAGGTCTAATAAAATATACCCATCATATCAAAAACCTTTAGCATACATATGACAACGTCGGATGATTGATCCCGCTCTTGTTTGGAGCCTATTGCATGCAACTAGTTTTGGTGTTGACCGCTACTAGTACTAGAAGAAGTGCCTTGTTGAGCTGGGCGGGTTGCTGGTACTATTGTAGACAAAGTGGTCTAAGGTCCATTCCTACCCTGTCTAGCTGTGGGGATGTCTCTAAGAAGATGGCCAGGCTTACCATACCCGAAATAACTTTTAAAAGGGAACTGTTGTAGTTTGTAACCTGGCTGGCCACACCCATAATAAACTCCCATACCAAGCCTGCACTCTCTTAGATGATGTTTACCACACTAGCATACTACCCTGCAAAGCTAACCTTATTGATTTATTTTTCTGACTTTGGGGTGGTATGGTACCCTAAGTAGGAGCACTTACTAATTACAGGGCTAGATATCTATAACTCTGTTGCTACTGTCTGTGACCCTCACTAGTCCTAGGCTAGAATAAGTCTGAAGGGCCATTCTTTGCCTTCTTTTTACTGTAGTTCTCTCTCATCTTAGTCTTATCCCCTTCTATTTTCAACAAGTTGACAATCATTCAACCTATATCCATACCATTAAAGCACCTTTCCTTCCTTTACCAAGTGTGAAGAAATATGGAAAAAAATATGTCTATACGATTTTGCATGTCAGCGACCATGTCTAGGGCATACTTGGACAGTTGGATGAACTTCATTTCATATTTAGCAACTGTCATGTACCCCTACTCAACACTAAAAAATCCCTATACTTCTCACTTCTCATTTCCCTAAGAAATAACCTACCTATTAAAACTCATTCAAACTCATCCCAAGTAGTAGGAGTTGCACCTGTCGGCCTATTCTTCTTCCATTTTTCTGCCTAATATCGTGCCAAGGCCTTTAACTAGTACATATCTAATAACACCTTATTAACCTCTGACACCCTCATAATATAACAGACTATATTAACTTCCTCAATGAACCTTTCTAGATCTTCATCTACCTTAGAAACATGGAAATCCAAGGGATGCATCTGAAGAAAGTCCCTAATTCTTGTCGCACCATCATCTGGAACAACTGGCAAAACAGCTAGAGTTGTTGCTTACTGCTGAGTATGGGTAACAACAGTCTAGGAAATCAAGTTCATCATATTAATTAATTTGGCATTGGTGATATTGTGTGGTTCAGGAACTGGCGAAGCTTGATTTTGTTGATCTTGATTCTTAGCCTGATGAGCTGATCATCTACTTGGAGGCATGATCTAAAATTTGTAAAGCACGAGTCAGAAAAGAGTATTGGAGTTAAACTTCAAATCATGAAAGAGCAAAGGGGAGTTTCCTTAAGGTTCAGTATCCCAACAATAAAAAAAAAACTCTACCTATGTCATCTTTCAGACTTCCTATGACACTTTGAACCTAAGGCTGTGATACCATGTTTATCACACCCTGGAGTCACCCCTTGATGCGACAAGGAGTCCTTACTTACTAAGTTACCTCAACATCCTTGGATGGACCCTTGGCTCATGCACAACTCCAACTCTTCACTCATTACCAAAAGCAATAGGAAATAATCATCAATATATATGTATATATGTAGCGATCTCTTTACATGAATAAATGAAGTCACTATAATAAATAAGAAAAATCAATCCAATGACTACTGCATTATTTATCTGAAAGACTAAGTACTAGAATACTAGGCTGCTAGGATAGATCCCCAGCTAACCTTAGGATGAATGAAATAAAGTGCTTTAAATAGTCAAGTCACTCTAAAAGAAATAAATAATAAATAAACTAATTCCAGATCCATGGAAACTCACCATATCTATAATCGGCTAGAAGTAGCAGGTTTAGTCAACCATGAGCTTGAGGATGGTTGGCTTGACCTATATTGTAACATCATTTAGCAAAAGAATATGCACTCAGCACATAATATACACTAAGTAAGCGGGAAGGTAAGAAGAATAGGCATTAACCAACATGTGTGACATAAATAAAAGTGATGCATGTACGAGCTACACAATGCACGATTAAATCCATCTTTAAGTTCAACAACTCAGTAAAAGACTTATCAATACATACAGTGCGAGAAGAACATTTCTCATTCAAATATAAGAAATTAACTCAAATAATGGGATAGTAACATTTGTGGGAGGTCCTATAACCGACATATAAGACCATGTGATAAGCCATAGAATTCATCAATCTACCATATAAGGGGAGTACTTTGCCGCTCGATGGTCTCAGTACCTTACAAGTTACCTAGTGGTATCCAACAAAGTTGGGCCTATCATAATAAAGACTTTTAGGCAACATGTCAGCATTCTTTGGTTAGAAACATATTTATGGGATAGGGTCTTTTAACCTAATTTATTTGATGTTAACACTACTCCCAAAATATACCACTCCTCGTGACTTGACTATTTAACAACACTTTAGTAAAAAACTAGTCAAAATAGTACTAGGTTATCCTCTTTGAGAAACTTCTGTCAAATCCTTTTTTTTAATAAAATAATATCCGGCTTAAACCTTAGGGAAACACATGAAAAATTTTGAAATTCAATATTTTGACAAAAAACTGCTCAATGAATCATGTGAATTAAGTCTTTCAAGTTTATGACAAGTTAAATTCATAATGTACCCAAATCTTGACTATAAAATTAGTGTAAGTATGAATCATGATATAATAATGCAAGAAGTTATGAAAATTACTCAATATCATCAAGGATAACATAGTAATAAAGAAATTCACAACATAGGGATTTAAAGTTAATAATCCTAGCTTTACAAAAACATTGGGTTGGGGAAAAAGCATTGAAGGATACCCTTGTTCATAGAACCATATACCTGAAACCTTGGGGAAATTCTTGGTTGAAATTGAAGGAGAAGCCCTGACCTTAAAACCCTAGACCTCGTTCTTGTAGATAAAATTAATGGTTTCTTTCTACTTGTTTGATTATTTTATGAATAATGAGTGAAAAAGTGTGTACCTTTTATAGTAGTACTTGTTAGGCCTAAAACGACATAATATGATTTATTAAGAAAGTGGGAAATGCCTAAAATACCCTGGAAATAATGGATTTTAAAAACCAACTAATCCTATTCGAAGGACTGGTTGACGATCTGTCAACACAATCGATGGCCCATAGAACCATGGCTCAAAAAAGGGCCTTATTGGGTAACATTGATGGATCATCCTTGGTTCGTCATCTTTTTCACGGACCATGGTTTTGTCTGTGGAAACTTTCTCTCAAATGGGACTCACTGGACAACTTCGACTGATGGCTCCACGATCCGTCGAAGCAGTCAACGGCCTTGGGTTGGCCTGTGAAAATGGACTAGTCCTAGATCTTGGAGAAATTTTACAGATTGATTTTGCTTAGGTCAAGTAATACCTTGGAGGAATTTTTATGTTGTTACACTCCAGAACTTGAGGATCTACTCTAGTTTATTCTAGCCCCTTACTTGGAAAGAAGGTTGTCTTCTTGGAGATATGATCTAATATGCTTAAAGAAAAAGTCAAAAAAAAGTATTGGAGTTAAACTCCAAATCATGAAATAGAATAATAACCAAAGAAAAAGTTCCTAGTCATTAGGTAGCCTCTAAATTATTAGTGTGTTGCAGGCACACCATAAAAGATAGTTTACCTAGCACTGATTTTCATACATGTTAGGACACTTGAACTTAACACTATTATACCAAATCTTGTCACGCCCCAATCTCACCCGTCGGGCCCAACATATCATATGTAGCCACTATATGGCCTCGGAAGAAATTACATGAATAGTTCTTTTCACTCACACTCACCAGAAGTAATATCTCAATTGTCATACAAATAAGATATATCTCACAATAATAAAAGATAAGTATTTAATGAATTATGAGAACTCAACATCAAATCTAATACATCACTATGTTTGAATTCACTACAAGTTACATACTCGACTGCGAGAACAAGATATATAGCTAGTCTCTGAAAAAATGAAATAAATACTCCCCCAAAATAACCCTTGGGTGCCACAAGGCATCCTAAGACACTGAGTCATATCAATGGCCTCAGATGAACCCCTGGTTCATTCATATCTCTAAACAATCACTCATTAGAGAAAGCATAAAAATGTAATAAAGTCTAAGTTGGTGGACTATCTCACATGTCAAAGGATAAACACCTAATAATGATGAAAACTCCAAATCAATATTAGTACATCATATGTTTGAAAGCCTCTAAGTACTGAATTACTAGGCAGCTAGGACAAGTCTCCAGATAGCCTTGGAATGAAATGAACGAATGTATTAAGAAAATAAACTGGTCTAATGGAAATAAAACAATAATATAGTGTTCCCCATCCATGGGAAATCGCAAATACTCTAACATCTAAAGATAATAGATCCGGTCAACCTTGAGTGTAAGGATGACTAGCCTAACCTATTCATATAATTATATAGCAAAAGAGTATGAGGTTAGTATATTGAATATACCGACTAAAAGAAGGGGAAATGACAGGAAATATCGACATGAGCAATATGAGTGTAAATGAATCATGATTAGGATATGCAATGTATTATCCAAATTTCAATTCAAATCAATTATCCATTGTAAGAGAAACATTTTATTTCAACTCATAAGTAAGAAATCCAAATATCTGGTATGGAATATTTTATGGGAGGTTCTATAATCGACATATAAGATCATATGAGCAGGTATGGAATTTAGCAAACTACCAGCTAAGGGGAGTAACTTGCCCTACCACAAGCTAGTACCTAACAAGTAACTTAGTGGATCTAAGTAAGCTGAGTCTGTTACAATAAACCCTTTTAGGCAACTTGTCATCCTATGATTGGCAATATAGTTATGGGATCATGTCTTTCAACCTAGGCTACTCAGTTCTAATACTACTTAAAAAAGTATACACTGCTCCTAACCAGACCAGTTTAAAGGAATTTTTGCAAAATATCTGATCAAATAATCCTGGTTTAGTGTCTTGGTACAAATCCTTGTCAATTCTTTCTTAATTTAATAAAATCAAGTTTGAGCCTAAAACTTAAGCAAATAACTTAAAAAATTTCCAATTTTAATATTTATGACTCAAGTTTATCAAATAACCATGTATAGGCTTAACCCTCATGTTTCTGAATAAGTCAAATCCATAATATATTCCAAGTCTTAGATACAACAATTAAATCATGAATCACAAGGTACTAATGCTAGATTCATGCAATATAATCAAAGTATTAATAAAGCATAACAAGAAAGAAATTAAAAACTTAAGGATTTAAGGCTAGGGAGTTCATTACAAAATACTTCATAAAAATTTAGGGTTAGGGCACAAGGTTGAAAGAATACCCTTGTTCATGAACCCACATACCTGAAACATGGAGAAATTCATGGCTGAAATTTGGGGAAGAAACTTGTTCTTGAAACCATAGTTAATGTCCTTGAGTAGAAATTGATAGATATTTTTTATTCTTATCTGTTAGTTGTGAAATAATAAGGGGAAATATTAAAGGTTGGGCTTTTATATTCTTAATTTCATAGTATTAGACATAGTATTATTTATTAAAGAATGACCAAAAAGTCCCTAGGAAAAACGGATTAAAACTATGCTTGACAGGTTTTTCGACAAGTGGTTCCACATCGGTGGAACGATCCGTGAAATCAGAACCCACTTAATTGGAATACTAGAAGAATATGATGTTCCATTCCATTGACAATCCTGCAATCCACGGTCTGTAGAATGACCCGTAGAGTCATTTTATACTTTGAAATTTTTTGAGAAAAATAGTTTCATACCACTATTCAAACAACGGATCCTGGAAACTTTCCAAGGTCCATGAAACTAACCGTGAACCTGAGGCAGAAAAAGGGAATTTATTGGACCGGTTCCACAATTCATTCCATGATCCGTGGAACAACTCGTAGGACCTTGGGCCAGTTTCATATTTTGACGAAATTTCACTAACTCTCTTTGTTTAAACTACTAAATCCCTAGCATGATTTTCAAGGTGTTACAATATATCCCCCTTAGTTTTATTCATCCTTGAACGAAGACTCCAACCAAATTAAAAGGGAAAATGTCTAACGGATTGCAAGACTGACTCAGAAATTTATTTATAACATCAAAGTTCCTTAACTAATAGTGATCTACCCTTAATTCAACTGAACTAAATGCATGACATCCTTATAGACTCCAACTACCATAGATACATCAATAAAGACGGTAGTGCACACATAGGGACTCATGCAATGATATGTACTACATGTTATTTGCTATTTGTAACAGACACACAGAAGGAAATCTTGAATGAGAGGATATTACCTCAGACTAGAATGCAACTTAAAGGAAACAAGTGTAGGTTCTTCTCTATCATGTCTACCTCAGCTTACCAAATGGCTACCTGAACTGACTGATTGAGCCATAAAACCTTGACTGGTGTTATCTCCTTATTTCTAAGCTTGCAAAACTGTGTATCTCAAATCTGGACTGGGATCTCCTCATAAGTCAGGCTATCTTTAACATTAATATTGTACATAGGCACTATTAAAGGAGGATCTGATAAGCATTTTCTCAATATGGAGATATAGAAGACTGGATGTACTGCTGTGAGCTCTTCCGGAAGATCTAACTTGTAAGCAGCATACCAACCCTATTCAAAATATGATATGGCCCAATGAAATGCGGACTGAACTTTCCCTCCGTACCAAACCTCGTGACTCCCTTCATATGAGTCACTTTTAAGAATATCCAATCACCAACATTAAACTCCAACTGCCTCCTCCTCATATCTGCATAAGCTTTTTACCTACTCTAGGTTGTCTTCAATCTTTCCTGAATGAGCTGAACCTTTTCAGTAGACTCAATTACCACTACCAGATAACTGACCTTTAACAAAAGGAAATCTAACCATTAAAAGTCCAAATTCAGTCATTAAAAGTTTATAACGACTGATTAAAAATTGGTCATTCCTTATTGCTAAAAGCTCTATCCTTAAAGATTAACGACCAGATTCATATCCAGTTGTTAAATATATTTAGCAACAATAGTTAATTCAGTCGTTATACTTAATTTTAACTATCAAATTTCTCTTCAATGATGGTCATCTTGTCATTAAAAGCTTAAGATAAAATAATAAATTCCAGTTATTAGATGTTTTAAGCGACTGAATTTTTCCTTCGCTAATTTATGATCCAATCATTATAAATCTTCAAAGACAACTAACTCAATCAATACAATACTTTTAGTGACGAAATTTCTTTCATTAATTTTCTGATAATTTCAACTCCAATACTTTTAATGACCAAGTTTTTGTCTCTAATGGCCATTTTATTTTTGATAAGTCAATGATAGAAGAGATTCAAAAACCACATTTTCACTCGCTAATATTCTAAAGATTGTACTAGTAAATGATATTAATTGTCTCATAAACAATATTCAAATATATATCAAATAATTAAATTTCTACAGAACTTCATTGTGAATACGCACAAAAAATAATTAAAGAAAGATATACCATATGCAAATTATATAACATCAATTTATCTTCCCAGAAATAGGCATGGTTCGAAACTCAGCTAAAAAGGCTCCTTTTTATATACAAAAAATATGACACTAGTATAATCAAGAGGTTGAACACATCTGAAACATTATATCACAGTCGGCTTAATGGGACTCAAAAGAATGAAAATGATATTTCATTGGCAGTGTAAGAATCAGTCCTGCTACCAATAAACTCAGTTGGTATCACATTCTCCGAACACCAGGTTGTTTTGGTTGTGATGCTGAACTCTTTCCATTCAACATCAAAACCACATCTGACATATTTGGTCTGTCTTTTGGATCCTGGTGGATACATAACATACTGACGTGAGTGCACCTCAATATCTCTGACATATAACTCTAGTCCACAAATGATGGAAGCATCCATTCTTATATTTTCTTGCAATAAAATGTTTCCTATTTTTGACATCGGTATGCAATAAAATGTTTTGTCCTAGAGAGATTTTATTGTCTTGGAACAATCATGCGCGTGTGTGGACTTTAAATTATTCACTGAATAAAGAATATTTCCTAGATTTTATCCGAAGTACACAAAAAAATTCTTTGACATGCTGGAACTATTTTTGCGAAGGAGATTTGAATTCCTTATAGAGAAAAAGAGCTTCTGAGAGGAATGGAGTGTGTTTTCCAATTGAAAGTTCTCCATAATCATCCTAGAACATCTATAGAATTCAATGACAGTCATCTAGGTGGGAGCTCACTGACTCAGCTGGACAAGCAGATTGGTGTCTGTCTATAACTCTTCAGATTCAACCCCCACAAAACACGGACTTAACCATTATAAATTTGAAACTAGATCTGAAGTTCGCAGTAACTAAAGTTTACATCTACTTTAGTAAATGAAGTATTCCATTATTCATCTAATGGTTTGTTTAATGATGTGTTAAACAAAATTCCTGTGTCATGTTCTATCAATTCTCAATATAATAAGAAAGTTTTAAAGTTCGATTAGATAGGTCAGCCTCTATTCATAATGTAGTTTTGGAGCTCACTAAACAATAGATTTCTGGTATTTATCATGTCATTGGTCCAACCAAGGATGGAGTACAAATAATGCCGATAAAGGGAAGGTAAATTAGTAGTCTGGACTCTTTCTCAAGACTAGTTAAGAGGACGCTAGTACAATTCATTTAGCATCTTCCCCAATGCATGTGAATCCACCAAGAGAAAAATGTACAGTAATAAGAATTCATATATTTTAGTAGTTCGATATAGCTATTAACATAGTTCATTTAGAGGCAGCATTTAAAAGTCCATGCATGTGACTAACTGATGTCGCAATCAGGAAACCAACTCTGGCATCATCGAAGGCATATTCTAACTCACATTTTTTAATGAAAAATATAACTAATATATATGAAAAATGAAGCATATCACAACAGCTTCAACGTAATACAAAATTTCTCCTTTGATGACTTGTTGTTCAAGAGTCTGAGGAGCGGAAACAACCTCTTTCAAAAATTCTAAGTAGAAAGGCTTCTCGCTCTTGCTGGTATAAATATTCACACTCTCCTTCAACTAAATAAAATTTGATTAGCTAAATTCTTTTTGACTTAAATCTTAAGTAATTGGATTTCTCTCCAGATATTATGATCAGAATAAATCTCTTCTGAAATTGTGAGATCAAAGTGTCAGTTAGTGTTGGGGAAAGGTAATATGTTGGAAACAATTGAGTACCTCTCAATTAAATGACAAAAGATAACAATGTGCAGTACATTACTTCTTTTGTAAGCTAATATCGTCTATGGTTCCATCTACCGAGGTTACCCAAGTACAGTCTTCAATCATGTCAGTTAACTAGGGAGTTTGTCTATATGGATCGGTCAAAGCAGAGACAGAATTATCTTATACATGGTTGTACCCATGCTGAATACATAACTAGCGATTAGAAAAAGACAAATAGCTATTAACATAAACAAAATTAACAAAAGATAACCTTCACATAACAAGATAACAAAAGATAATACTTATGTCAAAATACAGACAAAACAAAAGTTGATAATGAGAGCCACAAATAAAAGAATTCTACTGAGAAAGTTGTGTAGCTTGTTCCATACAATGTACAGATTCACTCCGAAAACAATTTTGAGAATGATTTGTTAGCTCAGAAACACCCTTTCTTTCTTTTAAGGTAGGATTAAGGTCCGTATAAATAATATCCTCTCTATACCCCACTTATGAGATTATCCTGAGTATATTATTTTTTAATTTTTTTTAGAATACTTCTTAAAAAATATAAAAGATGATCCTTACCACTAGATCACCAAAACAGAGAAAAAAAATTCTTATTCTAGTCTTAATTTTCATTTCTCCTCATAGTGGAATTCACCCCTACTCACATGAGCACATTCTTCCTTATAATTTTTTGGTATTTGGGGAGAGAAACTAGGGAGGACAAGTTAACCCACATAATACATGCAAATAACAGAAATTCACGTGCCTGACTTGAGTGCACGACAAAATTGAGATTCTAAGGAAATACAAATTAGCCACCTGACTGAACTGTCAATATAAAAAAACAGGGTAAAGAGATCAGATGAAGGCGGTACAAAAACAAGCATTGAATAATACAACTGATTGGTCTCTTCATCCATATTTATGTCTATGTAATAACTAATCAAACTTAATGTAAATGATAGCATTCCACCATTCTAAATTACTAAATGTAACTAATCTAATTTTGTTCCGAAGAATATTGACCAAAGTGCCTAGCGTACCTAATTTCTGAAACACATGAATTAGGAAATATATGAGGCACATGACTAAATGTCATTTGGTGCATTTAGATTGGTCTGATGTCCCCACTGTCCACAAGTGCATATGTGCTCACCTAGGCTACATTAGAAAGGTCACAGCTGAGAGCTGAACTCATTCCTAGTGTATCTATTAACCAGAATATAGAACTTTTTCTTTCAATAGGTGTTCACCCAAAGAAAGAACTGTTAAAGAGAAATGAGCACATTGACCATTTGAGTTTCATTTCTACATAACAGGCTATCAATTGGAGGTCTCTTTCTAATAACAAAAAGAGTTCAAAGACGAAACTCTGTCCAAGTCGCTTTTAAGGTTACAAGGATTACCATGTAGGCGGCAAGGGGAATATATTCCACTACCATATTACATGCATGAACCAACTTAAAAGTTACAAGTCTTTCTAGTTACTCAAGAAATTTCTATCTACAACCTCTGTTGATAGGTTTGAATATGATATAAAATTTGCTACTCCAGGAAATTGTTACTAGATCATAAGACCTCTTTATTAATGTCCTGTATACCTGACTTGACTAAATTTTGTAAATCTGGGAAATTTCCAAGTCACCCTGATGAATCAAAAAAGATCAACAATTACCTGACTGTTTACGAACATAGATCGAAGTGACTTCAAACAATATATCTACAAAACAAATGCCCCAGAGTGGTCCCCGGGGTAATTTTCTGATACTTAAGTTAGTATTAAGTTGGGAAGAAATTCCAATAGTATTTGAGAGTAGTTAAGTGAGCGCACCTCTAACTTTGATCCCTCTGGGCTTTTATAGGCGTTTCTGGTAACCTTAATTGGTAGATGTTAGGATTCTAGAGTGATCTCCTACCATATCTCTACTGCTTAATTATGGTATTCTAATCTTACCATGATCCTTCAGATACTAATCCCACCC
>JBDJHY010171231.1:0-12324 GCA_039654485.1 Withania somnifera
ACGAAAATAAGAAATACATACGAAATTTAAGAAAAAAAATATTAAACTAACATAAATAAAACAGTCTTGATACAACACAAAATGTAACCATTTAACAATACAAATCATCAGAGATGCTCCCCCCATAATTAAAACAAGCACTGTCCCCAGTGCACAAAAGAATCATCAAAAGAAGGGTAAGAATTCCCTGATCAGCTTTCCATGTCATCCGGCTCCTCGTAGCTCGCAGGCTCAGCTTTAATGGCACCCTAGGCCTCCTTCTTATCACTCTCATCATCCTCATATTAGAGTCCCCAGAATCATCCTCATATTCAGTAGGGACATCGTCCTCTGTCGGCTCAATAAATGGAGGCCCGATCTGGCACATGATGTGTACATGCTCATTAAGTGAGTAGTGGGTGTGGAGATTATTAATTTCCTCCTTTATGGCTGGACAACCCTCGATCCGGAGATTCAACATGTTAAATCTATACATGAATCTAAAATAACTCTTGTAAATCATGTTCCGCTCCTGCGGAGTGATTTTCTGGCCTTCGCCTGTCTCTCTGACCCCCTACTGGAGGTCACATCCGCTGCCTTAGCCTCCGGCAGGTGAATCACATCAGCTAGATCCTCCTCGATGCCTCTCCCCCTAAAAAACCTTGTTACTAATCCCCCAAATTTGTAGCCTCATCTCCTGCTGCGCTGGGCCTTATGCATCGAAGCAAGTATAATCCCTAGATTTTCAGCTCTAAAACTATCATCAAGGCATAAACCATATAAATTTGGCTACGAAGGACCGTAGTGTAGTAGTTGATGGGTTGTAAGAATGGTTGATGACTTCAGCCAACACCTCACATCTTTATTGAGGTGAGAGAAGGGGAAAGCGACATGTCTTCCCCTTGCGTCCTGGATCCACCGGGATTGAGAAGTGGTCCCACTTAAGGTGTGACAAATGTATTGGTATGGAGGGTGTCACCACAAGTTGTGCAACAACATCATGTCAGCTTCGTCGTCTATCGGAAGGAGGTTATTTATAGATGCAACAGTCTACCAAATAGTGTGCCCCTACACAACTATCTCACTCGTCTCCCGAGAGCTCCAATTTTTATAAAACTCTCGAACCAAATCCACATTGCATTCACCTGGATCCTCAAATATGAACTCCATTAGCAGCTGCTAAATAAGGGAAAAATGTGAGGGAACTTCGTGGCCAAGCTGTTTCTATCAATCCGCTCCACAGGCAAGTACTTGGCTACTATGTTTTTCTTATATTATTTGTGACCCATCTCTTCAACAGCCGCAATACGAAAGCAGCATCGTTTGATCTTAGGCACAGTCACACGGGATGGCTGCACTGTTTGAGAAGTGCGGGCTCGCTTTGGCATAGCCCTAGATGAACTAGCACCTGCTGTACTGCCCTTCCTGGGTTGACTGCCGGTGAAGGTTTTGGGAGACATGTTCCTATAAAATAACTAGCGTGAGGAAACCAAACACTATATAACACAAACCCCTAATGTAAAATAGAGCATCCCACACATGCATATTAAGCCACTACTAACCGAATACGACGCCATAATGGGTACCTCAGACTTCCCCAACAAAGTTACAACCTGCTTCCGTGTGGTGTGGAATAAAGAAACCATGACCCTCACAATCACACCACACTCAAGCATAACTAACACAACACAAAATTCCCAACCCCACAGTCCTTTTCAAGCATAACCAAACAATCAAACCATTGTAACTTGCTATGCTCACCCAACCATATCAACTTGGCCAAGATAACGCAACAATTTCAACTTCACACCTTACACCCCAAATCCCTATTTAAACATGTCAAAATAGCAATATAACTCTTCAGTGTACTCATCAATGTTACTAAGTAATTACATCCTAACACGAGTAACTCAAACAAGTCGCTTTGAACCATGTTCCCTCAACAATAGTAACCCCATAATGTCTACCAATAATACATCCAAAATTGGGACTCAACAATATGGATAACACACTTTTCAACCAAATCAGCCAATGTGATATATCGTATTGCCTCCCCCCATACTTACACATGCCATTCATTAACCTATAGGAAACACACGTAAAAGTTCATAATGCGGAGAAAAATGGGAAGAGCAAAAAATACATACCTTATCATTGGTGAAACAGATGAAGACTTTGTGAAGAAGAGAAAAAAGAACCCAAGTGGAGGGAGCAACGGTTGAATGTTGGGGAACTTGGGGTATAAACATTAGGAATTAAGAATGGGGTAGAGGAAATTGGGTGTAGGGATTATATAATAAACTAGCCGGGTCGGGTCAGCTGAAAGATTTAATAAAAAAACCCAATCCGCACACTCCATCACGACGTGATCGTTATCGTGATGGAGTATCTCTTGAACAGAATCCCATCACGATAAGTATCACATCGTGATGCTTCTTGTAATGAGATAATTTATTAATAGTGTTCCATTATGATAAGGATTATCACGGATCCTTATCATAATGGAACACACCAGCTTCTAGTGTCTTATCAAGATAAGCCTCATGTCTGATGGCTATCATGATGGACTCCAGCTATCCAGAATCGCATCACGATAAGCATCACGTCATGATTCTTATCATGATGGATTACTAACTAACTAAAATCACATCATGATAAGCCTCACGTCGTGATGGCTATCATGATGGAACACCGAGTAACCAGAATAATGTCATGATTAAGATCATGATGTAATGCTTATCATGATGGGATTCCATCATTTTAGTAATTGATCACGATAAGCATTACGACGTGATGCTAATCGTGATCAATCCATACTTAACATTTTTATTGTAAATTACTTCCATTTACATACCTTGATACTGCCATTGCGTGTATCTCCCATTATATATTTAAAATTAACTAAAAACAAAATAAAAGTCTCAAAAACATCAAACACTTACAACGAACGGGTTGCCTTCGATAAAGAACCTTATTTAACATCATGGTATGACCTCAGAAATATTATGCATCCATCATATTGATGGCGGTTTCTCCACGATCTTTGTCAGGCCAGTAATATTTGACCCTCTGCTTATTGACCAAAAGGTTTGGTCGGATTTGTAGTCCTGCAGCTCGATGGCCCCATGATTTGTGACTCTCCCAACCTTAAATGACCTCATCCACTTGGAGTGTAATTTACTCAGGAATAGCCGCAACCTTGAATTAAACAACAATACCTCTTGACCCAACTCGAAAGAACGTTCCACTAGTTGCTTATCACCATTTCTTTTTTTTTCCTTATAGATATTGGCATTCTCATAAGCGTTTAGTCGGAACTCCTCAAGCTCGAGGAGTTGCGACATCCTCTTGTCACCGGCTGCCTTAAAATCAAAATTCAACTGCTTTACAGCCCAATAAGCTCTATGCTCCAATTCCAGCGGCAAGTGACATGCTTTACCAAACATCAACTGATATGGTGAGGTACCAATAGGCAATTAGTATGCCATTTGATATGCCCACAATGCATTATCAAGCTTGTCAGCCCAGTCCTTTCACTACACATTTACCGTTTTTTAGATAATTTGTTTAAGTTTCCTGTTTGACACCTCCACTTGGCCTCTTGTCTATAGGTGGTAAGTTGTAGCTACCTTATGAGTTACCCCATACTTTCCTAGCAGGGCTTTGAACCATACATTTTTGAAATATGACCCTCTATCGCTAATGATTGTCCGTGGAGTTCTAAATCGTGTGAAGATTTGTTTATTCATGAATCGCAGCACCACTCTTGTATCATTTGTAGGTAGGGAAGCTACCTCTACCCATTTAGACACATAATCAACCATAACAAGAATGTACCTGTTCCCTTGAGATGGAGGAAAAGGATCTATGAAATCTATCCCCCAAATATCGAATATTTCAACTTTAAAGATGTTGTTCAGCGGCATCTCATGTACTTTCGAGATAGACCCGATCCTCTGGTATTCGTCACATCTCTTGAATAACTCAGTCATATTTTTGAAAAATGACGGCCAGAAAAACCTGCACTACAGTACCTTATGTGCAATGTGCTCGCTACCATGATGTCCCTCATAAAGCGAAGTATGACAATTTAGCAAGAATTTCATGCATTTTGCACTCAGGCACATATCGCCGAATGAGTTGATCTGGACCTTGTTTATAAAGGAATAGCTCATCCCAATAGTAAAACTTACAGTCATTCTTCAAGCGCTTCTTCTGCTGGCTCGTGGCATCTGGCGGAAAGACTCCACTTACTAATATATTCATTTTGTCAGCATACCAAGGCAACTGTTGGATCGTCAAGATCATCAGCTGTTCATTCGAAAACTCTTCCTGAATATGCCATTTCTCCTTTATATGCTCATGGTTCTCCAACCAAGATAGATGGTTAGCTACTTGGTTTTCACAACCCTTTCGGTCGCGAATCTCAATGTCAAACTTCTATAGAAAAAGGATCCATCTAATCAGCCTTGGCTTATCCTTCTTCTTGTTAAACAAAAAAATAACTTTAGTACCTACTGGGTAGGCCTTAAATTTATCAACTGTGTACACTACAACTAGTATCTCCTTTTTTCGTAATAGTATAGTTCATTAGGGAACTATCCAACGCCTTGCTGGCATAGTATATAGATCAAAAAATCTTGTCTTTACTTTGGCCCAGTACTTCTCCTACATCTGCATCAGTTACATCACACATTAATTCAAACGGCATCTCCCAGTTAGGTGTGACTAGAATCGGTGCCTCTGTCAAATTCTTTTTTAGCTGGTTGAAAACTTGCAAACATTCAGTTGAGAAGTCAAAGTGTACCTCCTTCTCAAGCAACCTACATAGGGGATGAGAGATTTTGGAGAAATCCTGAATGAACCTTCTATAAAAACCTGTATGTCCTAAAAAAAATCCGCACCCCTTTGACTGTGACAGGATGTGGAAAGTTTGAGATCACATCAATTTTAGCCTTATCTACTTCCAACCCTACCTTGGACACCTTGCACCCAAGCACAATACCTTCTTTCACCAGAAAGTGACACCTCCCCCAGTTCAACACTAGGTGTGTCTCTTCACATCTTTGCAAAACTCTATCAAGATTGAGAAGTCATCTATAAAAACTTCCATGAAATCATCCACCATTTCTCTGAAAATGGCCATCATATACCGTTGGAAAGTGGCCGACGCATTACACAACCCAAAGGGCATGAGCCAAAAAGCATAAGTGCCGAATGGACATGCGAACGTGGTCTTTTCCTAACCCTGGAGTGTTATAGAAATTTAATTATAACCCGAATATCCATCCAAAAAGCAAAAATTATCTTGACCCGCAAGTTTGTTAAGCATCCGATCCATAAATGGGATTGGGTAGTGATCCTTAGGGGTCGCCTCATTAAGCTCACAATCACAGTAGTCCATGCATATTCTCCATCCATTCATGGTATGAGTCGAAACCAACTCATTCTTCTCATTTGTTACCATAATCATACCTCCCTTTATAGGGATGTATTGCACGGGACTCACCTATTTGCTGTCAGATATGAGAAAAATGATCCCCGAATCTAACCACTTGATCACCTCTTTTCTAACCACCTCTTTCATTGGAGGATTAAGCCTACGTTGTGGTTGTACTTTCGATTTGTAGTCTTCCTTCATCAATATTTTGTGCATGCAAAAGGAAAAGCTAATGCTCAGAATATCAGACATCTACCACCCAGCAGCCTGCTTCTTCTTCTTCATAACTACCAATACTTCAGTCACCTGTGCCTTGGACAATTTAGCTGTAAGTATCACTTGAAAAGTTTCATTCTCACCCAAGAAAGCGTACCTCAAATGGCTATGTAAAGACTTTAATTCTAATTTAGGGGCTTGTTCAATAGATGGCGGCACAGAGGGTCCCAACGACCTATCCAGTGCTTCGTACCTTCTATGCTTAGTATAAACACTAGCAAGGTCTAGTAATTGGATCATTTGTATCACTTTAAGATCTTTATCTGTGCATTGACCCATGATTGCCCTTTCAAGTGGATCATTGCTGGCTAGTCCTTCTCCAGATCTGTGTGATAAATTGTAATTGCTGTCAGTTTCTCATATACGGCTGGCAACTTGAGGGCTTTGTATACATCGAACTCTTTGACCTTCTCATAGGCCCTCATGGTTAGCCACCCTGCTGCCACATGGGCCTCATGGTTAGCCTCCCTGCTACTACATCAATTCATGCACGACCCTAAAATAAATGGGACTTCCGAGTCTAGATCAAAGTCCAAAACAATGAAATCCACAGGAAAGATCAAAGCCCTATTTGTACCAACACGTCCTCCATTATACCCAGAGGCCTCACCAAAGATCTGTCTGCCAACTGAAGAATGATGGTGGTGGGGTTTAGAGTGTCCAAACTAATTTTCTTGAGGTAACAAGTTGGCATGAGATTGATACTCACACCCAAATCACACAACCCCCGTACAGTCAGATTCTGGCCAATAGTCAATTGAATAGTAAACTGCTTGGATCCTTCTGCTTGGTGGGTAGCCTATTCTTGATGTGTGATATGCACTCTTGAGTGAGAGACACTGTAACATGCTCGATAAGACAATCTTTATTTTCCACAATGTCTTTCACATACTTTTCATATTTTGGAATCCCTTGCAATACATCAATTACAGGCAAGTTGATGTAAACTTGCCCTAATAATTCCTTGAACTTTTGAAAGACTTCCTCTTCTTTTTGTTTCTTTAGCCTTTGAGGAAAAGGTGGTAGAGGCCTCATAGTAGTTGTCGCACCGCTCAAATTGGTGACTTGATTGTTGCCACTAGTTACATTGTCAATGCTTGCTTCTTTCTCACTACTCTCATGATTTGCCTTCTTAAGCACTAGTTCATGCAACTGCACTCCACTTCTGGTTGATACGGAATTAAGCTATTTTGGATTTTGGTTTGTGTTGTTGGGTAAGCCCCCTTGGGGCCTTGTATTTAAAGACACAACCAATTGCCCCATCTGTCTTTCCAGCTGCTATGTAGCTAATTGGTTGTTCTTCAAATCTACTTCCAATATTGCTAATTTCTCACTGTCACGTGACGGCCCTTCTAATAACTTCTTCAAGAACTCTTCTATTTTATTACTAGTTTGCCCGTTCTGCGATTGATTATAGTTCGGCTAGATGAATTTCTATCCCTATTACTGATTAGCTGGTTGATTTCTATATGGACCTGAACCCTGCTGCTGCGGTTGATTTTGCTTTCCACCCCATGAGAAGTTTGGGTGGTTTTTCTAATTTGAATTATAAGAATTACCATAATATTATTTTCCTTGGCCTCTCTGTGCATTACCAAAAAAATTTACCGAGTCGGGGTTGGCTCCACATACATCAGACATATGCTCGCCCCCCGCATATCTCACACTACCCTTGAGCCTGTGCTTGGACTACGTTAACTGTAGCCTGCTGTTGTTGCTGTCTAAAGGTTTATGCAAACATATTTTGAAAGGATGAAATTTGCACTGATAATGCTGTAACATTATCTAACCCCATCAATCCAGTAGTATTCTTCTTAGTAATAGTTCTTGACATGAGACTCCCGTGGATATATATGTATCACTGATCTCCAAAATTTTTTGGATATGGTGTTGTGGATCCTCATGGGCCAGAGCAGTGAACTGCCCGCTTGTGTGCAAAAGCTGCACCATATTTTGTTTAAGCTCGAATCTAACCCCCGGTGTGGGCTTCTGAATAGCGGAGGTAGAATTTGTGGCCTTAGGAATGACCACCTCATGTACCGATCTTAGCATGTCCATCTAAGCAGGCACTAAGATATTTGGTTGATCCAACCAGACTTGTGAATAAACTACTCTGGCTCAGAAAATGGTTCCACCACGGTTCTTTCCCTTGCCAGGTTACGTATAGTAGCACCTACAAAGAATTAAAAATGCTAAGATCAAGTCGTTAACAATTGCACAATAAAAAATCACTTACATCAATCATAGGCTGTCTATATACTCACAAGTAATACAATGGCTCTTGTGAGCTGGATGTCGAACCTACAGGGACTTGGAATTATGTATTAGAATTTCCAAATGATTCTAGTAAGATCTTAATGTATAATGCAACGCAAAAGAACAGGATAGGAGTGTGGTAATTCTGTATTTCTAACGTAACTATTGATACGTAAATTAAATATAGGTTGAAACAACCAAACAAGATAGATATAAACAAAAGTCCCAGGGTTATGACATTGCACACAAATAAGTACAGTCTTAATCTTCCATAAAGGTACTTATTCTTTAATTATTGATTTAGGGGTTAAAATCATAACTAGGGATTTATAGTCCTCTAGTCCAGATTTATGCAAGCACACAACTACTTCGATTGGCATGTGTTGTATTACTTTCATAAATGCATTAACACTTTCTTCCTTATTAAACCAAGAGAAGAACTAAATACACTATCATGTCTCAGTTACTCATTACGTTGTTAATCTAGGATTAAGGTCATCAACATAAATACGCTCCTCACACTCTTATTTCACTCATAAGATTATTGGATTCAATGAACCTCACAAGTCAAGAGTTGAATCAAATGGTGGCCAAAAATTAGAAACATAGTAATTACAGGACGTGAGAACAATCAATGGTAAGAATATATACTACTTTATATCAAATTAATCCCATACAAAGTATGCTAACCATAACCTTATAACAAGGGTATTTAGCCAATAAGACTCATATTCAATTCGGGAAATAATATCAAAACATTAACATACAGGAATTGAATGGGGAGATAACCTAGGTTGCAAGTATCCACTTCTTGTGGTGTCTTTGATCCCCAAGTGCTTATATAAGTACTTGGAGGAAAAGACCAAACTTCCCCTACTAGTCCTTCCTTTAAAAGGCTTTCTCTGCTGGCGGAAAGGGGGATCACGACGTGATCCCTATAATGATAGGGACCACTTTTCTACAATTCCATCTGCTCCTTCCGACTTGATTTGTAGCTCGTTCTACCATCCTCAAAGTCTCCAATAAACCTGTAAATTGCTAATCACATTAGTTAGCGATGATTTACATGCATTTATTCATAAGACACATAAATCATATTAATATCCTCAAAACAAAGCCAAATATAGGAATTAGGTGGCTCCACGACATGCATAACTGCCTAAGATCACGTATCAAGCACCCGATAATAATATTTTCACTTTATTTGATCCAGGATTTACATACTGGCACGGGGAATATCATTTGACTAATAAATTTTGGGACTTGCGACCGACTCTATTCGGCAGTGAGTACAGCCGCTGACATTTGAGTCCATCATCGTACGACAGTGAGTATAACTTTTTTGACACTTATCACATTTGATGGTTATGGAGACATTGATGGTACCGTTCCCTTGAGGATATTAGTGATACAGCATATTAAGGCATTCTATGCCTTGACTTGCTGAGTACGGCATAATGAGACTATCGATACTAGGCACGAGATGATAGACTATTGTGGCCCTTGAGGCTTTGAGATTTGGGATGTGAGGTTATGATTACATTGGAGATCGTATGTGGTGACATACCTCTGTAGACCTTGCCTCTGGGCTATGACGATGCAGAAGGGGAGGGGGTATATGGTGGAAGGGTAGATATACCAGGAATATTTAGGTTAGCCTTCCATGAGTTGTGCTTGTTGGACCTAAGGGTACAGGAGGAGAAGCGTACTCAGGAATGGTTACTTCATATGATTGTATTTACTTTTATGCACTTGTTTTCTTCAGTGTACCCCTAGTATTATGGTGATGCCTACGGGTGAGCATGTTTTTTTGTATGCTGAGCTTCTTTTTGGGAGACTTGTCAGTGTTTTTTTGAATTACTTTATTAAAATTATTACTGCTTAGTTGTTATTTCTGGTTAATTGACACTTCATGATATGTGGGATTTTTGCCTTAGAGTATTATTCATTCATTCATTCATTCATTCATTCATTCATTCATTCATTCATCCTTTACTTGAGGTTGTCGGTATACCGTCCATATTCTCCCCCTGTCTTTTTTTGACTCCTTATTTGTTGTATTATTATTCACATATATTGTTGTGGGGATTCCGAGTATGTTTTCTTTCATTTTCTGAGATCCTATTATGTGATTAGCTAGCGATACATGTTTACGTGTACTTGATTCTTATTTAAGTAACTAGTTTCCCTTGTTGTACTATTTACTTCTACGACCCCTTTATTGTATTTCGTTATTTACTACTTTTATTATTTTTATGTGCCTAGTGGTCCCTCGAAGCCCATTGGGTATGGGCTACTTCGGTAGCTTGTACTCATACTACACTTGTACATGTGTACATCCGAGTATAGGTGCTCTACCGTGATTACAGATTGGTGTTCATGCAGGCTACATTCTCGTTCACAGATTCAGGGTGAGCTTGACATCTGACTTTACCCGCTTCTTTTCGGCATTAGAATTTCTATTTGATCTCTATGTATTTTTAGAGATATTATTGTATTAAATATTTTGTTTTCTTGTTTTGTACTTAGTGGTTCATATGAACTTGATACCGAGTTTTGCGCTTATTATTTTTGGCTCTATTAATTCTATTTTTTTATACACTACTACTTTAAAATTTTATTTTTCGCATTTGATATAGTAGTCCTCTTCTTTAGCTTTAGACTATAGGGTTAGTTCTCTTATTGATGGTATAGTCGGTGCCATCATGATATGAGAAATTGAGTTGTGACACATTCCTACTCCTGAGTCTGTCCCTGTTGTTTTTTATTTTCTTGATGTATTTACGATCGACCTACCAGGCTTACCATTAGAGAGAGATATTAATCTCGCTATTGATTTAGAGCTGGACACTAAGCCCATTTATATTGCTCCTTATTGCATGGCTCTTGTAGATTTGAAGGAGCTGAAGGTTCAACTCTAAGATTTGTTAGATAAAGGTTTTGTTATCTCTAGTGTTTCCTCTTGGCGTGCACCGATTCTGTTTGTGAGAAAGAAAGATGGTACTATGAGAATCTGCTCGGTAATTGAATAATGTCACAGTGAAGAACAAATATTCTATGCCGAGAATAGATAATTTATTTGATTAGCTATAAGGAGTCGCAGTGTTCTCTAAGATTGACTTGAGATCTGGTTACCATCAGTTGGGGATTCAGATAGAGGATATTCCTTAGACATCGTTTAGGACTCAATATAGCTGCTATGAATTTCTGTTCATATCCTTTGGTCTGACTAATGGCCAGCAACTTTCATTGATTTGATGCATGGAGTGCTTAAGTCCTACTTGGACTCTTTTGTGATTGTTTTTATTAATGACATCTTGGTGTATTCACAGAGTAAGTCCGATTATGAGCAACATTTCAGGTTGATTCTTCAGACACTGAGAGAACATAAACTTTATGCCAAGTTCTCAAAGTGTGATTTTTGGTTGGGAGTTTGTGGAATTTTTGGGACATGTAGTGTCCAAAGATGGAATTAAAGTTGATCCAGCAAAGGTTCAAGCAGTGCATGATTAGCCGAGGCCGACATCCATTTTTAAGATTTGGAGTTTTGTTTGTCTGGCTGGATATTATCGATATTTTTTAATGGTTCTCATCACTTGTGGTGCCTTTTACTAAGTTGAATAGGAAGGATATTGTCTTTCAGTTTTCTGATGATTGTGATATGATCTTTTCGAAGCTCAAGGACTTATTGACTTCAGCGCCAGTATTGACCTTGCCAGTTGAGGGCCAGGGACTCTTTATGTATTGTGATGCTTTTGGTGTTAGTTTGGGTTGTGTTCTGATGCAACACGGTCAAGTGATTGCATATGCTTCGAGGATTACCCCACTCATGACTTAGAGTTGGCAGCATTAGTGTTTGTGCTTAGGATCTGGAGGCATTACTTGAACAGAGTGCAATGCGATATTTTTACTAACCATCATAGTCTTCAATACATTATGAATCAGAAGGAGTTGAATTCTAGGCAGCAGAGGTGGATTAGGTTACTGAAAGACTATGATATTTCCATTCTCTATCACCCGAGAAAGGAAAATGTTATGACGAATGCCTTGAGTTGGAAAACGGTTAGTATGAGTGGCCTAGAAGCTTTCCGATTTCTCGAATCATGATGGCACCTACTATACCACCAGTAGGAGTACCAAACCCCGTAGTCCGTAGCCGAAGCTGAGGACTACTACAATTAATACGGAAGAATATGAAAAGAAATAGTAAGGAAATAAGAAATTATGGAATACATCGAAAACCCAATGTCAATGTCAAACGAACCACTAATATAGAACAACAACGGTAGAAAATATACAATAACCAAAGGTCACCGAAATACAATGGAGATAATCAAAATATAAAGCTGAAGAGAAACTGGATCAAGCTGCAC
>JBDJHY010171242.1:0-12323 GCA_039654485.1 Withania somnifera
TTTTACTTGACTTTTTGGGACAAAAGTCCTTTTAGTAGTGGATGTTGTAATGATCCTCCTAGTCATTTATGATACATATGCAATGTTCTACATGCTAGGGCATTTAGTAGCTACCCAAAGTCATTTCTGACTTTTGGGGAACGGTAGTTTCGATCCCTGGTTGCTCGGTTGAGAAATATCTAAATTTTCTGTTTTAAAGCCTAAAACTAAGTACTTATTGACTAAAGTCAACTTTCCTTCAAGATGAGTTTGGAATTAAATTTTTATAGTTTCGTTAGCTCTGGAATTCCAAACAAAGTCATCATTGACCTTAAGTTCGTGTTTTCGAGTTCTTGTTTGCAAATTGTGCTCATTTGTGAATTTCAGTTAATTTAAGGCCTAAATTGGAGTTTGAGTGATATTTTGGTGTTAGAGTGGTGGATCAGAATTCTGACACATCCATCAGCTCCAGAATGGTGAATTTAGGCTAGTTTTACAATTGGTACATTTCCCAAGTGTCCGTGCTCTATTTGAGTTGGTTTGTAGAAAGTTTGAAATTTACTCATCTTGATTAAGTCTTGTTTGGGGGTATTTTTTGCTCAAACAACCTCCGAGGTTAATTTTATCGATGTTGTTGAGTCTGAAATGTGTTTTTCACAAAATTAGATTCCATTTCAATTCTGAATCCTTGGTTGAAATTTCTAAAAGTTGTTGTTTCCTGGTGCAGGCATAGACCGATTTATGGTCAAAGTGCCAATTTATTGGTTCTCGATAAATTTGTACTAGCATTGTTATGATATAAGGATATTAATGATATAAAGGTGAGGGTTTAGGGTGCATATGTGAGGATCGGGTACTTCCGTGATACATTTATTGATTTAGCCTTTACATGGCATAGCCCATTTTTTGACATTATATTTCCTCCTTATTATTATCGGATTGAATACTTGATGATGAGGAAATGCCTCCTGGTTATGATGAATGAATGAGAAACAACGTAATTGAATGTTATTGAGATGGGATAAAGGCTTGGTAAGAACTTTTGATCTAGGTAATAATTTTTTTAATTAGCTTACCCATTTAAAATCCTTCCCACAAGTCCTTTTCTCAGTTTCATTAGATGTACCTTACCTACTGTAATTAGACTTATGTATTGGGAACTAAGTGGAGAGTTAAAGGATGGTACAAACTTGTTGTACTTAATGGTTATGCATTGGTTTATGAGATGAGTATGTGTTGGTTATGGGATGTGGTACTCTGTTGGTCTAGTCATTTCAGAATCTATCCTACAAGTCCATTTCTTGGATGCATTGGATGTACCCTTCCTACCGCAGTTAGACATATGTATTAGGGACTGACATGGATATTAAAGTTGAGTAGATTTGCTTTTCACCTTAACCTATCCCTTTTAGAATCATGTCCACGAGTCTATTTCTTAATTTCATTGGATGTACCCTTCCTATTGTGTTGAATCTTGTATTGGGGATTGATATGAGTGATGTTGGACTCCCTATACCAGTTTATAGTATGACTCGTGGGATTTTTCCATGAGTGGTAAGTTGGCACTAGAACGGAGGCCTATACTTAGGATGGGTTGAGGGTGAGATCTTGATATTTTTTATGTCTTAGATTTCAGTTATCTTAATGATATTATTACTTATCAGTTAATATCCATGATAAGGCAATACTGGTGCTTTAATAAGATGATAGACCATGGGATTCATGTTATTGTTTCAATAGATGATCTTATATATTTACTTTTGTTTTCTAGGGAGTAGTTAGCTTTATTGTTATTATCCCCTAAGCGTTGTATCTGCTATTATAAACTGTTGTGTTATGATATTTTATATAGTTTAGTTTTATAGGAGGATTTTTGTTGGTGTGTCAGGGTAGTTGGAGCTCATCACCACTTTGTTTTATATCAATCTAGGGATATTTTTTTAGTACACCTTGATTTATTTTGGTACTCACTGGCTTGCTATTGTACAATTTTATAGGTTTTGAGCCTAGAGCAGCTTGATTTTCCTTCCTCAGATTACAGTCTAAGGCTTTTTGTTGAGACATATAAAGGTAGTTGCTTGTAGACTGACAAGTGACATAGATTTTCCCTACCTATGTCATTATTTCTATTTTTGTTGAGAATTGGAGATATTAAAGACCATTTATTGTACTAAATTTGTGTTATCTTATTTAGTGGCTTGTATATAATGACTCTAGATTTTGGGTGGCCTATTAGTTGGATTTTTATATTGTACGTTCTTTTCTTGTTGCAGACTTATTATTTTCTTTAGTAACCCTTATAGTATTGTATAGGCTTACCTATGTAGGTAGGTTGAGAAAAGTATCATCACGATTTGGGATTTTGGTTCATGATAGATTTAGATGTTTTTTGAGATTTTATGGACGTATTTATGTTCTAAGGTTTGGGGATTTGATTTAGTTGATGCTTCTTAAAGCACGTTGTTCTAGATATTCCATCCATACAAGTACAACTAAGATGTATATAGATTTTAGATAGCTTTACTGGTGAAGTGGTATGAAAAGGAAAATATTTCTTTACTAGTGGATGGGTGTGAAGAGGAACATTCTAGTGTTAGTATCTCTATATATAAACTATCAACAGGTTAAGTTTGAGCATTAAAGACCTGGTGCATTGATGCAAGGACTTCCCATTCTTAGGGTTTCCATGTATTTCACGAGGTTCTGACTCAATTTTTATTATTGTTGATCGGTTGACTAAGTCTACACATTTTACACCAGTTCATACTTTATACAACATAGAGAAGTTAGCTCTAATTTATCTTAGTGAGGTGGTTCATTAGCATGGGGTACCAGTTTTAATTATTTCATGCCATGGTAATTAGTTTACTTATAAGTTTTGGAGGATTGTTCACGAGGTATCGATATGAGAAATAACATATCACAGCTTTTGACCCACAGATAAATGGTCAGTAAAAGAGGACTTTCAGGTCCTGGAAGATAAGTTGTAGACTTATATTCTTAATTTTGGTAATTTTTACAGTCAACATTTATCTTTCAAAAAGTTTGAATATAAAACCATTATCATTCGAGTATCTAAATAGCACATTTTGAGGCTTTGTATGGTAGGAAGTGTCGATTACCAATGGGTTGGTTAGATGGTTTTGAGTCCTGATTATAAAGTAAAGACTTTCTTTGGGATTCTTTGGATAGAGTTTGTGTGATTGAGGATAGAATTTAGGCAACCTCGAGTAGGCAAAAGAGTTGTTCTGACATTCTACATTATGTCTTGGAGTTTGTGTTAGTGATCAAGTGTTCTTGCAGGTATCGCCCAAAAAGGCGTGATGAGGTTTGAGAAGAAGAGAAAGCTTAGCCATAGGTATATAGGACCTCTTGAGATTTTTCTATGTATTCGTTGTGATGCTTATAACTTAGCCTTGCCTCTGATATTTCAGATGTGTATTTGGTATTCCATGTATTGATGTTGACACGATATGTTCTTGATGTGTCTTATGTGCTTCGGGTTGATACAGTCCAATTGGATGAGGATTTGACCTTTATTGAGGAGCTAGTGTCTATTTTTGCTAGATATGTTAAGACATTGAGGTCTGGGAGAGTCTGATGGTGCAAGTTTAATGCACTAACCATCTGGTTGAGATGGATACTTACTAAGAGTGAGATATGGGCAAAGTATTTATAGCTATTTGAGCCTTCAGTTATCCCCTTCTTCTGATTTTGTGGATGAAAGTCTTTTAATAGTGGATGTCATAATGACCCTTTCAGTCATTTTTGTGTTTTTAATATTTTCTTAATTATTTTATTGTCTTGGTCAACACTTATCTAAATGACCTCGGATTAGAATTTTGTTGATTTTATTGAGTCCAAATTATCATTTCCAATCTGTTGGCACTTTTGATTTGCGTGGATCGGGTTTAATTTTTTCCTAGAACCCTCACTGTAAATCCTAGATGTTGATGGTTTTCTTGTGCATTGCAGCACCTAGTGCCCCTAGTAGCCTTTAGCATGATTCTGTCCCTTCCTCTCTTTGTTTTGTGTGATCTAACTAGATGTCATAATCTTGTTGTTGTTCGTATTCGGCTATATCATGCCTAGGGACTGCGATTGTGTTGCTGCTGCTATTCCCCTATCTTTGTGATCACACCATATTGTCGCAATTGGTCCTCTTTGAATGATTCCTCCTTGATATGATCACACCGTGCTCATGACATTTCCTTAGCCTATTCGTTGTTATATAAACTTTAGTTCCTTGTATTTTTAGACCAAGTACTCATAGTCCTCTCACACTAAACTTTCTCTCAGCTTTATATTATTATGGAAAATCATATTAAAGATGTGGGATATTATTTATTGGAAATGATTCACTTTTCCATCTTCATTTTTGGGTAAGTCTTCCTTGATTACCAAGTTATCCCAAGGTGTTTTATCCATTTTATGTCCATATCGAATTTTATTTACTTCTTGTGTTCGAGCTATGTTATTGTGGTTGATTGTGCATTTTGAGGTAGTTTCTACCTAATTGACCACTTTTCCCTCGCTCCTTGGTACATAAATCCTTCATTCCATTGTATTTTGATAAGTTTTGTTCTTTTCTTCTTAATCATATCTTAGGATATTTTTATGAATTCTTACTTGAATCGGCTCATATTTTGAGCATAAGTCCCTAGTGTTGCTTGGGACCCGTGGTAGCTTTTATTTCTAGGTTTGGTTAGCAAGTCCTGTGGGTCTGCTTTGGACTCAAATTTTTCTCTAGATCTAATTTTATTATAAAATATATGGTTAGATTAGTGTTGATACATAGATTAATATTTTTCTAGTTTTGGTCCCATTATAGTATTCTCGATGCCGACGAGCTGATTATTGAGGATTTCGACTGCACTCCTCTGATGACAGGTAGGCTGCAACTTACTGTTCTTAATATAGAGAGTATAATTTAAGTAGTTGTGTTATTTAGATTTCCTTGGGGTAGGTTTTCTTGGGTTGGCACCTTGAGCCTTTTGCTCAATTCTTTTACTCGTTTCTTTTCCTATTCTATTAGATTCTGAGTGATACTATATCATTTAGCTAGTTGTAGCATTGAATTTGGAATGTAGGATGCATTGGCATGGGTTGGTTTTGGTTTTTTCCCCCAGGTTTCGGTTGGTTTATGCCTGTTATCTATGATAAAAGTAGATTGACCATGTGCATGGTTAGTGGAATAGTGGTAGAGATATTTGATTGTGCATTCATGTAACGCACATTCTAAAACAATCAAAACCATGGTTTTTACTATATTATGGGTTGAGGATCCAGTGTCTCTAATTTTTTGAGGAATTATGGCCCCGAGGTCCCATTTTTAATTATTAACAAGTAAACTCGTATAAAAATTTGCAATTAATGGTTTTTTATAGAAAAAACTAAATAAAAGTTTTATTAACATGTACTTCAGTCCCACACTTAGCATGGGTACCATAACCTTTCAAGCACTCGGATTTCCTTCCTAAGGGTAGATACTGAGTATAGATAATTACCTTATTATATTCCTGGACTGGATCCAGATATCATCTCTGATACATGATATATTATTGGTTCTAAGCTTCTAAATTAAGGGTATGATATTGGAACCTCCATGGGCCCTGCCGACTCGGGCTACAACCAGCAGAAGGGAGCCTATATCAAGAGACAATGCATACCTTCACTTGGTTCCTAACTATGCAACATGTTTGTGTTACTTTCCTGTAATTGTTTTCTATATTTACTCTCCGGTCTTATAGTGAGAGGGTCTTCTTGCCTTGTTTGCACCTTCCTTGCTTATAGGGGCCTAGTAAGGTATTACTGGAACTTATTATTTAATATTTCTCCCTTCTTTAGCCAGTGGTTTAGTTAGTTATTACCTGATCATCCTTACCTAGTTGGCTATATTGATGATGTATTTGTCTTTAGACTATCTTTCTCTTATCCCATTATCGAGGTTACTGGCATACTGCCATTCACATGTTTGTATTATATTACTATATTTTTTTACTTTTTTATTATTGTTATTACCACAAGGACTCCGGGTGTGTTCTCTTCTTCCCTTTCCTGTGACAAATGTGTATACTAGCTAGTGGTACTTACTTGTTAGCTATATCTTCCTTGCATTTTATATGTACAACTATCTCCTTGTATCTACTTATACTTGTTTTCTATAACTGTCTTTCTTTTTTATCTACTACTTATCATTGTTTCATATTCTATGTGCTCAATCATCCTATAATGCCTATTGAGTACTCATTGCTTGTACACCTAGTACTCATACAATAATTTTGCATCTTCTTGGTGTAGATCCTTCTATGAGCCATTGTCGTTGAAGCCACTGGTCCTTCCATTTTTCTGGATTCAGAGATTTAGGGTGAGATCCCAATGACCTAAGTTACCTATTTTTCCTCAGATGCACTTTTATCTCTTATAGTTCATAGACAACTTTATAATTTACTTTTCTATTTCTGTACTTTGTATCTTAGTGGACTCTATATAAATTGTTACAGTGTTATGGGATGGAGTCATTGATTGTATTATCATGTTTTTTCACCTTCTCACTTCTTCTAAATAGATGTTGCTTATGTTATTAGTGCCTGTGCATTTATTTTGTAGTAACTTGTTACTCATCGTTCCAATCTATGGGAATTGGCTTACCAACAAAAGTGTGTAGGTGCCATCATGACTTGAGAAATTAGGTTATGACACCATTTTAGTCATATAATACAAAAATCAGGCCATCAAGGTCATGCAAGGTTTAAAAATTGGTGATATGTCCATAATATACTAGAAACTAATATATAAAACAACTCTTTCATGATAGTGTCATACACAATCACAACAGATCCTGCCGGCCTTGCAAAGGGACAGATAATTTTTACAGTCAATAAGAACCAATCATTGATATATGAGACTCAAGAAATTCCAAAATTCACACCAAATTATATTACAAAGTAAATACAAGGCCAACTCGGGCCACAATGGGTAATTTTTTACACTATTGCAAATACCAAAGTAGAAAGCAAAAGAATTGGAACTAAAGAAACGTACAAGGGTAAAAGGTACCAAATTTTAAATCCTAACCTAGGAATATGCTAAATACTACAATTACATCTAATATACGTCAATTCTAGGATCAGTAATCCATAACCTTCCTATCATTTGATGATAAAGCTCCGCAAATATCGTGTCTCATCTCAAACTACTCTAAATATCCAAATGACTAAAAATCTATAAAAGTAGTCATCTACATGTTAAAAGGAAGAAAATGATAAACATATTGCTAGGATTCTAGTTGGGTCCAAAATTTAAGTCATAAGGGGCCATGGTCCCCACAACTTAAAACTCCAAACAAAAGTACCAGCGGTTTTCTCTAAATAAAAGGAACACATACCTAGAATTTGGGATCAAATGGAGTCAATAATAGGCTAAAATAAACACAAAAATAAGAAGAAAAACTTGAGGAAATTTAACAATTTGGGGATGAAATTAAAGGAAATATGGGTGGAAAATTACCAATAATAAAAGAAAAATGATTATATGCAATCCCCAACGTTTTAGAATATCACATGAAAACCCCATGAAAAAAATAGTAGAGAAAATGGGACTTTTTAAAGTGAATAAGATGAAGAATGGGCCGAATATTTGGGTTTGAATTTATAATTTTCATACTAGACTCCACTACGCTTGAGTACTGGACATTGAGTTTTCTATATATTCTTGAATCATATGAGGCCGAGCACTGCTATAAATATTTTATACTATTGAGATAGGCTCGTAAGGGGTTCGGGCACATTTATGAAATTCATGAGTTAGTATGCATCCGAGGTCCTCCATGGACCTTGTCAATCCGGGATTATAGGTGTTGAAGGAGGGCTTTATGGAGGAGTAGAGGTATATGGGAGAGCCTTCCATGGGTCCTGTTTGTTGGGCCTATGTGCACCAAAATATAATTCTATGTGATTTTACTAGAGTAATACCATATCATTCTACATGGTTCTATACTTGTTTGTTATTTTTCAGTTGTACTCTCTGATTATATGGGCAATACAATGGGTTTGTCTTCACTTATTTTTATCCCTTGGGTATATGGACACTCATTGGGATTGTAGTTATATTATATATTCTTGATTCTCTTTTTAGGTACTTGATGCTTTTATTGAGTTTCTTTTTCCTTATTAGTATTCTATGCTATTTGATATTAGATTTTATTTTCTTCCATCCTATTGATGAGGTTATTGATGTATCACCCTATATATATTTATATTTTATTTGTCAATTGATATGGATGTAGGTAGGTTCCTAATCCTTTTATCTAAGTCGTCTTTTATTACAGCTAGCTTAATTAGCCTGTGTACTTGTCCCATGTTTTGTTTATTTAGCTTTCTTTGATGATATGGTTTATTAGTTTTCCATCTGTGACCATCCTTTTATTATTTGTCTATTTACTACTTTATCTCTTATATGTGCCTAGTCGGCCTATGATGCAAATTGGGCATCTAATTACTTTAGCTTTATGGTACTCATACTATACACTTCTGCATCTTTTCTAGTGCATATCCTAGTATAAGTGGTCGCCATTGATTTAGGGTATTCATGCATCTTGAGGATACAGAGGTAGGAGCGAGCCTTTTGGCGATCGGAGTTAGCTTCTTCTCTTTTTATATTTTCTATCTCTTATAGAATCATGAGATAGTACACTTTTGGATTTGATGTATTTTCTCTATTGGCACTCTTGTATCAAGTGGCTATTGTACCTATTACCTGGTCTTGGATTTGGTCTTATTTGTGTATTCAGTTTCCACATTATCTTTTACTTGTGTATTTCTTTTTATGTCTTAGTATATTTATTATTTTTGCTTTGTGTGGCTTGTTACTGGTTGTTCTGGGCTATGGGTTGGGTAACTTATAGGTGGTATTGTAAGTACCATCATGACCTGAGAAATCAAGTCATGATAATTTTGTATTAGAGCTTAAGTTTTCCAATATCATCGAAGCATGAGCCAATATCTAATAGAGAGTTCTACAAAGATGTTTGTATCCTATCTTCAGGAGGATACAGTGACATCCTTAGGAAAATCACTCTCATTTCACTTCTATGTTGAGAGTTGTATCCTATATAGCCTCTTAAATTCTCATTTTTTTCATGTTCACTATTTCGTAGATGTCACGTTCTAGTTATTTAGCAGCAGATGATAGTGAGTGTACCATCCCAATAGATAGGGATCTAGATAACGGAAGTACGAGTTGTTGAGTCTACAGTCAAGTACATTCCAATACTATGACACCTACTAGAGATAATTCACCCGTCAGAGCTTCGGATATGAAGCCCAAGAAAACTTTATTTCAACAACTGATAGTGTTTCCACCTCAGTAACCTGCACACCAGTGGCCAATTCAGGTTTCACCAGGACTAATACTCGCACCAGTACAAGTTCTTACTCTTGACACTTAGGGTATTTACTTTAGTTTCTAGGTATGATTGGGAATAGTCTTCAGATAGGGCCCAGACATCCACTTTAGGGGTAGTCCTAGGTGTACAAAGTTTAGGAGTACAACCTACTACTACAACTCTCTGATGTTACCTAAAACTTCACCTAGATTAGAAGCATAAATCGGATATTGTCAAATATAGAACCCAACCAAGGGTTGGGGTCAATCCCATACGAAATTCGGTAAAATGGCCTACTTGTACTATTACTCAGTTGCAGTTGATATTTCCAAAATAAAACTATGCATAAGGTTAAGTTGGGGGGAGTTTTATTTGAGTTTTATGTTTAACAATAGTAAAACAAAAAGTGTGAAAAGTTGTGATCAGTAATGTTGAGACATTAGGAATATGTGCCCCATGACATCTTAACTCCGTATGTATTTAGTACTAGTTATCTATACTAATTCTATTAATGAAAATTACAACAGGTTATGCTCACTTAAAAGCTGCCAAGCCTTATTAGATTACTATACACTCATCACCTCCCACTCTCAAAGTTTGTTCCATACTAACCCTTGTATTTTATCTAAGATTTAACCATCCCCTTTTGAGCTAAGGTTAATTAGATGAAATCTTCAAATATCTATCATTATTTTATATTCCTAATCCTACCCCTCTCTCGATCAATTAAATAATTCAAGCGAGTTCTTAATGCATACACTCGTAAGAAAGACATAAAAATGAAGAAAATAACTATACATGCATTCAGACTATTCAAGGATCACCTATGTACTTTAACCTATTCCCTCAACCCTATTTGTGATTTTTTTCCCACTCATGATCATAAGATTACTATCAATATTTAATATATAAAACATAAAAAACATTTATGAAGATTAAATGGAAAATTTCAAGAATAGAAATGGAATAATAGAATGGAATTCATAAATACGAGGGAATTATAAGGAGTCACATTCAAAGTACAAGAGAAATACTCCAAACATGAATAGTAAGTGTGTAACCAAAAAATATAACCCTGCATAAGGTACTTATACACAAAAGAATCCAATCCTGGACATAATAGGAAAACTCAAGTCATCCAAGGGTGTACGGATATGGGTTTAGGCCATATGGTTGCACCACAATTTGTACGGGTTTTCATATGGCTTGAATTGTGAAATTATAAGCTGAAGTTCCATCCCCACGCACTAATATGACTCGTGGCCTTCTATATGGGACTTACAAACCCTCGTGCCTCTTGACTTTGACCTAAGGATCAACATCTACCAAGGCTCTTCCCACAAACACCTATACAAGTTATACTATTTCACCATAGCTCGTATGAGCCTCTGTGCATATGACCTTGAACTTTTAATTTCCTGAGCTGTTATAGGTGTGCTCTGGTGTTTTCATACATTCATGAGCATGAACCATGGCCATGTCATACAATCTGTGCTAGGCTATGTATCCCACTACTTTGTAACTCTCTTCAAAGGTCAAAATAGCATATCGCTTCCAGGTGTATAAGATCAATGACATGGGTCGTGGATAGGGAATACGTCCCGTGAAAAGCCTCATGCCTATTTACTTCAGCATTTTCTTTAGAAATCCCAAAATTTCCAAATGTTTCTGGGGGTATATGGATGTTGGTATGATTTGTATGGTTGTTCCACGGCCCATGCAAGGCTCCATGAAACTTTCCTTGAAATTTTCTCCTTTTGGTACATGCACAAACCTTCTCTGTACTTTCCATACGATTTACCATATGGCCTGTGCTAATGAGGTATGGTCCGTATAGTAACCCGTACGACCCTACGTTTCCATTTTCAATTATCTTTTCATCTTTTTTCTTTAGGACTTAGTTTTCCTGCAAAAACTCTAACAACACATCATATTTCCAAAAATATGCTTAAGAACTCACAATAATCCTTTGTTTTAGGCATCGGTAGTACCAAAAATTCATAGCATGTCAACACCCTCAACTTAGAACTATTATTTGTCCTCAAGAAATAAAAGAAAAAACAAATCGACACATTAGTATAAGGAATCTAGAATATATACAACAACCATATATAATATAATTCACACACATCTCAATTTTCCCCTCTATTTTGAATTAGAAACCAATTGTGTGTTATCCAAGCTAATCAAATTAATTCAGGAGGATCTATGAATGATATTACATTATTAACAGGTGATTATCCATATATCAGAAACAATCCTTCAATCAAACAATAGACATAAAATACAACTAGAATTCTCTCATAATAAAGAAGTCCTTCACATAGTATATCAATGCAAAATAGAGACAAGAATGATTACAATCTCCCTCTAAGAAGAGTTCAATATGCATGTATTCAGAGCATAGTCTTTCTCTTATTTACTACACTTCAAATTTCATACAATTGAGTTACGATCACTATAGGTCTTTTTTATATTTTAATGTAGGCTAGGGCTTAGGTATGGTAGAATTGGGCCTTTAGTAACTAACCCTCCTTGACACTACACAACTTTCTTCACTTTTTCCTATTTTTTACTCCTTTTCTCCCTTTTTTCACTATTTGTTTTAGGTGCAGTGCTTTTTGTTGTCTCCCTATCACGCGCAAGTGTACGTGGTCATGCAAGTAATATAGTGGCTCTTTATGAGCCGAATGTCGAACCCACAGGGACTTGGAAATTATTAATTAATTCGGATAAATGAGGACTTAACTTTAAAGTGAAAATTAGGACTTCAAGATAAGGTATTAACTAGTGTGTAATTAAAGTGAATATAAGAGGGAAATAAATATGTGGAGATAGAAGTTGGTATAATTCAAGATTAAGAACTATTTTAGGGCTATGGCATTACACACACACATGTAAGGACTTTACTTAATTAAAGGACTTCGTTCCGTCGATTGTTGAGTTAGAGGTTGATATT